>PVKU01011059.1:0-46560 GCA_004027475.1 Anoura caudifer | reverse complement strand
TTAGCAGAGAATTGCCACTAGGCTTTGCCCGAGTGGAGACCCTCTCGCAGCTTTGCCAGAGGGAGAGATTCCACGTGTTTTCACCAGAGTGCAGACCCCTGCAGCTTTGGTGAAGAGGGAGAGCCACGAGGCTTTGCCACAGTGGGGACCCCTTCCCCACAGCGTTGGTAGAAGAAGGACCACGCGGCTTTGGGGTGCTTCTTTTGGCTGCGTGGCCTGGGAGCAAGAGAGACTGCCTGGAAGAAGGGTGAAAGAACTCTTGCCAGGGGGCCATGAGAAGGTGCCACATGGCTTCAGATTAACCAGAGATCCTGCCTGTATGACGACACAGCTGACGGTGTCAAGAGGCCTGGATCCCAGACTTTTGCTTCTCTTCCTTGCAAGTACGGTACCCTGACTTAGGGCAGAGGGAGATAGGAAGCACTGTGGGTGTCTGGGTATCCTAAAGGACTTTGATATATTAATGGAGACATTAGATTGCTACTTTGACTCTGTATAACATTAATAAACATTTCCCTTCCTTTTCACAAATCTCTGGCTTTGAGAGACGTCTTTCCGTAAGGCGGCGGACAATAACGGACCTTTTCTGTTGCTCTGTAACAGTTTTTGAGGGCTCGTCCGGGATCTTAATTGCCCGTGGAAGACTGACCCCTCAGGTTCGAGAAAGTGAGACTTTGGAAGTGTTTTGCCAGTCTCGAGAACCCACTGTTTGCTCTGTAACAAGGGGGTAACGTGAAATCCTTTGGTGATAGATTAGGGAGACGGGAGAAAAGAAAAGCAAGGAAATCTTGGGGATTGGATAAAAGGTAATAGGATAGTTAACAATGAATGTTTGCAGCACATAGAGATGGTATTTGGGAACAAGATAACAACTAAGGGTTCTGTGGCCTCTGCTCTGCTGCCCGCGGTTGAGTCTGGAAAAGGAGATCACTCTTACGGGTCAAAGCTACAGTACCTTAGATGCAAAAAGACAATAGCCCGGCTCACTTCATCCAGGAAGCTACAGGCCTAGAACAGGACTGTCCACCATTAGTTAGGGATTTTTGTGTTTGATCTCTGAGTTTCTAAGGCCTCCAAGCAGGTCTCCCCTGAGCTTGTCAGGTTAGTGTGGGGCCCTTTCTTCATCCACACCACCATAGAAAAATGGCTCATTTTTCTTCCCCTCCAGATTCTGAGGAGTCCCTGAGCCCATAAGGATAACACACCCGCACTGCAGCTTTCTGAGGCCCTGTTACTGCCAATGTTCTGGGATTGGCCGTAGATTCCAGTAGTCACCTTGTGACAAGTGAAAATTTAGCTCTGCTAGAGTCCCTGGGGAAGCAGACACTAAGATGAGAGTGCAAACGGCTGATTAGGGCCCACGCCTGCCCATGGAGCTGTGGGTGGGAATGCTGGGCACTCCTTGGGCATCACGCTCAGTCATACCTCAGCTGCCCCTGCTGAAGTGGACCCAAAGTTCAGGGTGGAGTCTGCCAGTGAGCCGTAGGCCTAGTGGCCCGCCAGGGTTTCCCTGATGGTGGATCCCAGCAGCACATCTCTGTTCCTGCCACACTGACTTTGGTCTCTTCTAGGCTGAGGCATGGACATGCCATTCTCAGAGTCCATGTGCATGCTGGGAAGTACTGCCCACGGACAGAAGGCTTCTTTAGAGTAGCAGAGTGTGTCAATGCCACACACTGACTTGTGACATTTCTCTCGCCCTGTGTCCTGGCTCCCCTCCCCCAACAAGATGGGAGCTCTCCAAGCCTGTAGACTGTGTCTGATTCCTCAGCTCCCTGCAAGTCCAGCTGGGTACAGCGTGGAGGCCCTGGGGACACTTCTCGCCCTTCCTCACCCCTCGCCAGCGCCCCCCTTCCCGGTGCCCACTCCCCAGCACTGCCCCCTGAAGGCTCCCTGTCTCACTCTCAGGGTGAATTTCTGGCAGAGGAGCGCTTTCCTCCAACCCCGTCTCTAATCATTCATTGTTCTCGTCGCAAAGAGAGAGAAAAACAGGCACTGCTTAGGAAAGGCTGCGGCCCCTCTCTTGACACCTCCCGCGCAGAAGAGCAGTTGACAGCCGGTTCCCATGGCAACTGCCTTTCTTTAAAAGAGTTACTTGTTCAGTGTGCCAGCCCCCAGCTTTTCTTGTCTGGGGAGTAATGGCCAGCATGGAAAACTAGACCAGAGGAGGCAAGGGGAGAACATCCACATAAGCCTTTTTCGTGAGCCAGCACCGCAGGGCCCCACCCCGCTCTCTGCAGGGCTGCACCCGGCACACCGAGGGTGAAAAGATGCCAACAGTAGGCTGCAAAAAGCTGACAGCAACGTTCACTGGCACTAACTATTTAGAGCAACACAGTGGTGCAGAGTTCTCTAATTTTGGAAAAGGGCCATGTTTGCACATTCTGAGCCACAGTGCCTGCCTTGGCTTATTTTTCTGGGGGGCGGGCAGGGGGAGGGGTGGTGGTTTCTTTGTCAGGCACATGGACATTGTTATCCCCTCAGAGAACTGACCGTGGCCCTTGGCCCTCACTCTCTTACCAGTGAAATTTAGCTCTGCTGGGGTCATCAGGGAAGCGGCCTGTTTAATTGAGTAACTGGATAAGGTGTGAGTGTTTCCTCCAAAATTGCTGCTTCTTTCCTTTTATCCTGTGGCTCACATGAGAGAATTACTCTTGTACCCTACCCTAACTGGAACCATACTAGAAAGGGAAATGTGGGCACTGTGATCCAACCTGACTAGGTTGACTTTCTGCAAAGTCATCAAACTGAGCATCAGTTAAGAAATCGTTAGACATGCAATAATGCAGGAAAATAGGACCCATAAGCATGATAAAAATATAAACAGACCCAGGCATGACAGAGATGGTGTAATTAATAGAAAAGGACTTTAAAAAGGCCATCATAACCATGCTCAAGAATTCAAAGAAACATATGAAGATTATGAGATAAATAAAAGGTACAAAAAGGAAGCAAATGGAACAACTAGAGCTGCATAATAAAATATCTGAAGTGAAAAATTCAGCAAATGGGTGTATGTAGACTAGACACAAAGAAAAAATCTATAAAATGGAAGATGTAGTAAAGAAACTGTAAATAGAAACACAGTGAGGAGAAAAGGCTGGAAAAAAAAAAAGGAACAGAGCCTGGGTGACTGATGAGACGATGTCAAGTAGTCCAGCTTATTTGCAATTGGAGTGCCAAACTTGGATGCAGAAAAGAATTTGAAAAAATAGTCAAAAAATTTCCAAATTTTTGAAAACTATAAACCTCAATATTTAAGAGGTTCAATGAACACAAAATAAATAAATACCCATGAAAGTACCTCATAATCTTATTGATGAAAACCAGGGACAAGGAGAAAATCTCAAAGAAAGTAAAAAGAAGGCACATTATATACAAAAGAATAAAAGTGAAATTTACTATAGAATTTTTGTCAGAAATAGTGTAAGCCAGAAAATAATGACATCTAATGTGCTGAAATAAAAATTGCAAACCAGAGTCCTATATGTAGTATAAATATTCTTAAAACTAGAGATAAAATACATTTTTAATACAGACAAGTTGAGATAATCCACTGTCAATAAACTAGCACTAAGAGAAATAGTTAAGGAAGATTCTTTAACACTGGCTGGTGTGGCTCACTGGATTGAGCACTGGCCTGTGGCTGAAAGATCACTAGTCCAATTCTCAGTCAGGGCACATGCCTGGGTTGTGGGCCAGGTCCCCAGTTGGGGGCATGTGAGAGGCAGCTGATCTATGTTTCTCTTTCTCTCTTTCTCCCTCCTTTGCCCTCTCATTAAAAAAATAATATTTTTTAAAAGAAGATTCTTCAGGCTAAAGGAAAACAATATTAGAAACTCAAATGTACACAAAAAATGAAGAGTCCTAGAGATATTAAATTAGTGAATAAATACAAAAATATTTCTTCTAATTTTTAAGTATCTTTAAATGAAAATTGAACACAGAAAACTTTTGTTTTCAGTCAAGACGGAGTAATAAGGATTAGAGTTATTTTTCTTTTCTGAAAGAACCAGAAAAATACATGAAATAACAGTTTATAAGATATTGATTATCAGGAATCGAAGGCCAGTGATCCCTGAGAATCAGGGGAAATGAAGTAACCCCTGGTAACTGCTCCAGCTTACTGCCTGAAGGAAAATTTGACTGCAGTGCAAGGAGAGAGAACCCAAGTAGAGCATGGTGGTCTCCTTGAGTCACAGAAAAGGAGCTAGGATCACAAGGTGGCCAAGGCAGGTAGAGTCATTACGTAGAGTCCTGGAGATGATAGTGTTTACACGGAGAGATTGTGGAGATCTGTAGGAGGTCCCATTAAGTAATCAGCTAAGTACTGATTAGTTCATGTGTGTGAAAGACTCACCCAATGCTGGGAAGAGGACCATTTAAAATGATTGGAGGAAACAGTCATCTGTACTCACACCAGGTCCACGAATAGTGTCTCCAACTGGAGTGGAAATCTTCATAATTTATGGAGCAGTGGGTAAGGTACTCATAAAGATTTTGTCAGATTATTGAGACAAAGTAAACCTAGATTAAATTCTATGCCGGTGATGCCTAACAATGCTTAAAAGTAAGAATCACAAGAATAAAATTGTGGTAGGTGGAGGTGGGAGAGGTTATAGGGGGGATAAATGGTAATGAAAAAATATAGTAAAAATGAACTATCAAAACAATTTTTTAAATTATATTTTATTGATTATGCTATTACAGTTGTCCCATTTCTCCCCCATCATTCCCCTCCACCCTGCACACTCCCTCCCACCCACATTGCCCCCCTTTAGTTCATGTCCATGTTTCATAAGTTCTTTAGCTTCTACTTTTCCCACACTATTCTTGCCCTCCCCCTGTTTTCTACCCACCATCAATGCTACTTATTCTCTGTACCTTTTCTCCCTCTCTCCTCCTCCCACTCCCCTGTTCAAACGCTCCATGTGATCTCCATTTCTGTGTTCCTGCTCCTGGTCTAGTTGTTGGCTTAGTTTACTTTTGTTTTAGCTGTGGTTGTTAATATCTGTGAGTTTGCTGTCTTTTTACTGTCATATTTTTTATCTTCTTTTTCTTAGGTAAGTCCCTTTAACATTTCATATAATAATGGCTTGGTGATGATGAACTCCTTTAACTTGACCTTATCTGAGAAGCACTTTATCTGCCCTTCCATTCTAAATGAAAGCTTCGCTGGATAGAGAAATCTTGGATGTAGGTCCTTCCCTTTCATGACTTGGAATACTTCTTTCCAGATGCTTCTTGCCTCTAAAGTCTCTCTTTTGAGAAATCACCTGATAGTCTGATGGAAACTCCTTTGTAGGTGACTGTCCCCTTATCCTTTGCTGCTTCTAGAATTCTCTCCTTCATTTTAATCTTGGCTAATGTAATTATGATGTGCCTTGGTGTGTTCCTCCTTGGGTCCAACTTCTTTGGGACTCTCTGAACTTCCTGGACTTCCTGGAAGTCTATTTCTTTAACCAGATTGGGGAAGTTCTCCTTTATTATTTGTTCAGGTAACTTTTCCACTTATTGCTCTTCCTCTTCCCCTTCTGGTACCTCTATAATTTGAATGTTGGGATGTTTAAAGATGTCCTGGAGGTTCCTAAGCCTCTCCTCATTTTTTTGAATTCTTGTTTCTTCCTTCTTTTCTGTTTGGTTGTTTCTTTCTTCCTTTTGGTCCACTCTATTGATTTGAGCCCCAGTTTTCCTCCCATCACTATTGGTTCCCTGTGCATTTTTCTTCATTTCACTTATTGTAGCCTTCATTTGTTCATCTAATTTGTGAGCAAAATCAACCAATTCTGTGAGCATCCTGATCGCCAGGGCTTTGAATTGTGCATCTGATAGGTTGGCTATCCCTTGGTTGCTTAAATGAATTGGCTCTGGGGCTTTGATTTATTCTCCCATTTGAGACATTTTTTTTTTTTTGGTCTTGTCGTGGCTATTATGTTGTGAGGGGTGGAGCCTTAGGTGCTCCCCAGGGCGGGGCAGCCCAGTTACTGGGTAGTGACACTGTATGTGGGGACAGGGTCCGTGAGGGAACAATGGTGTTTGCTCCACTCTCTCTTGGATTCCAGTCTCTTCTGCCACTTTCCCTTTGCCTGGATTATCTGCGTGTGAATGTGGGACCACCCTGTCAGCCAGCCACCTTGTGCGGCCTCACTGGGTCTGCACCATTGCCACCCTGTGCCTGGTGTCCACTAGTTGCTGCCTGTATGCCTGGGGTCTGCTAGCCTCCACCTGCATGCCTGGGATCTTCCAGCCACTGCTGCCTGTGTGTCCGGGTCCACCAACCTCCACTTTTTCCTGCCAGGACTCCACCCCTCTTACCAGTCTGGATGAATGGCTGTTGGACTTCTGTACAGTTTAATTTTCTGTCAGTTCCGGTTGTTTTCTTGTTTCTAAATCTTTGTTGTCCTTAATTTTGGTTGTGTGAGGAGGCACAGTGTGTCCACCTACACCTCCATCTTGGCCAGGCTCCATTTTTCCTTTTTCTTCTCCCTTTTATCCCCTTCCACCCTACATCCCTCTCCCTCCAGCATTCCCCCCTTTGGTTCATGTGCATGGGTTGTACATATGAGTTCTTTGGATTCTCCATTTCCTGTACTATTCTTAACCTCCCTCTGTCTATTTTGTACCTACCATTTATGCTTATTCCCTGTACTTTTCCCCCACTATCTCCCTCTTCTCCCTGCTGATACCCTCCATGTGATCTCCATTTCTGTGTTTCTGTTCCTGTTCTATTGTTTACTTAGTTTTTTTTTTTTTTTAGGTTCAGTTGTTGATAGTTGTGAGTTTGTTGTCATTTTAGTAATCATAGTTTTGATCTTCTTCTTAGATAAGTCCCTTTAACATTTCATGCAGTGAGGGGTTAGTGATGATGAACTCCTTTAACTTGACCTTATCTGGGAAGCACTTTAACTGCCCTTCCATTCTAAATGATAGTTTTGCTGGATAGAGTAATCTTAGATGTAGGTCCTTGCCTTTCATGTCTTTGAATACTTCTTTCCTACCCCTTCTTGCCTGTATGGTTTCTTTTGAGAAATCACCTGAGAGTCTGATGGGAACTCCTTTGTAGGTAACTCCCTCCTTTCCTCTTGCGGCTGTTAATATTCTCTCCTTATCATTAATCTTGGCTAATGTAATTATGATGTGTCTTGGTGTGTTCCTCCTTGGGTCCAACTTCTTTGGGACTCTCTGAGCTTCCTGGACTTGCATATCTATTTCCTTTGCCATATTGGGAAAGTTTTCCTTGATTATTTTTTCAAGTAAGTTTTCAATTTCTTGCTCCTCCTCTTCTCCTTCTGGCATCCCTATGATTTGGATGTTGGAACGTTTAAAGTTGTCCCAGAAGTTCTTAAGCCTCTCCTTATTTTTCTGAATTCTTATTTCTTCATTCTGTTCCAGTTGAATGTTTATTTCTTCCTTTTGTTCCAAATCATTGATTTAAGTCTCAATTTCTTTCCCTTCACTGTTGTTTCCTTGTATATCTTTCTTTATATCACTTTTTATAGCCTTCACTTCTTCCTCTGTTTTGCATTCGTACTCAGCCATTTCTGTGAACATCCTGATTACCAGTGTTTTGAACCTTGCATCTGAGGTTGGCTAACTCCTCATTGCTTCATTCTTTTTCTTCACTTTTGATCTGTTCTTTCATTTGGGCCATATTTATTTGTCTTGGTGCACCAGTTACATCATAAGGGGTGGAGCCCTAGGTATTCAGCAGGGCGGGGCAACTCACTTCACTGTGCTGTAATGTGGGGGTGGATCAGAGAGGTAACAATGCTTGCTGCTCATCTCTCACCCTGCTTTCAAGAGACTGGCAGTTTCTCCTGCTGCCACAACCCTCACAGGTTTTTACAGCCAGAGGTTCTAAGGCCTTATCTTGCCCATACTGGGACCCTGAGTTTCATGGTCTACCTTCTCCCCAGTTATTCCCCAGTTTATTTGCATGTTAATGTGGAACTGCCTGGTCCACCAGCCCTGGCCTTGCCTCATGTCCTCTCCACCTTAGCTGCCCATCTCTGCCTCTCATACCAGTCTGGATGAATGTTTCTTCTTTAACTCTTTGGGTGTCAGACTTCTATACAGTTTGGTTTTCTGGAAGTTCTGGTTGTTTTTTATTTTTAAATTGGTTGTTGTCCTTCTTTTGGTTGTGTGAGGAAGCAAAGCATATCTACTTATGTCTTCATCTTGGTCGGAAGTTAAACTTGCTTGACTTAATTGACATTTATAGAACATTCTACTCAGTAGGTGCAGAAGTCAAATTATTTTTAAATGCACATGGAACACTTATGTATTCTGGGATATAAAACTAATTTCAATAAACCTGAAAGGATTCTAAAGTACCATAAAGAAATCAAATTATATAACCTAAGCCAAAACTATCTTAAAAATTCCATAAATTTTCAGAAACATAACATCACTCTTTCAACTAGCCCATGAGTCAAAGAAAAATCAAAAAGGAAACTAGAAAGTATTTTGAACTAAATGAAAATGAAAACACACCACATTACAATTTGTGACATGCAGCTAAAACAGCACTGAAGGGAAATTTATAGCAGTAAACACCTCTATTCTGAAAGAATACCAGTATGAAATCATGATTTTAGCTTCCACATAAAGAAGCTATAAAAAGAAGAGCTAATAAATTTCAAGTGAGCCAAGAGGAAAGAAAAGTAAGAAAGATCAGAAGAGAAATAAATAACAAAGGAAAAAGAAAAACAATTGAGAAAAATAAATATAAATAAAAGTTGATCCTTTAAGAAGAACAGTAATTGGTAAACTTGTTACTAGACTGGTCAGAAAAAGAGAGAAGATATAATTTGCCAATAGGATGGAGGAATGACAGGGTTGATTTCACAGATATTATAACAGTAAGGGAATGCTATTAAAATTTATGCCAATAAATTTGATAACTTAGATACAATGGACAAAATTCTTGAAGAGACAAAAACCAAAACTTACAAGAAAAGGCATGATCTATGTAGCTGTATGATTATTTTTTAAAAAATGACTTTGTAGTTAAAACCTTATCTATTAAGAACACCCCAGTCTCAGAAGACTTAGCTGATGAATTCTATGAAATATTTGAGGAAGAAATAGAATTGAGTAACAATTCTAAATTCTTTCAGAAAATTGAAGCGAAGGGAAAACTTGCCATTTTATGCTATGAGGCCAGCATTACTATCATTCTAAAACCAGAGAAAGAAATTATAAGAGAAATAACTAAAGACCAATATTTCTCATACATTAGATGAGGAAAATTTTAACAAATTTTTACCTAATCCAATTCAATGACTTGTAAGATTTATAAAAAGGCTAGTACCTTATAACCAGGTGGGATTTATCCCAGGAATGCAAGGTTGGTTTAATATTTGCAAATCATTGTAAATAATTCCCTATATAAACAGACTAAAATAGAAAAACCCTATGATTATAACAAAAGATACAAATGCCAAAATCTAAGATCCATTTAGTGATAAAAGCTTCCTCAAAGTGATTTGACATTAGTTTCCTGTTGATTTATAGCAAATTACCACAAACTTGGAAGCTTAAAACAGAACCTGTGTATTACCTAGCTATTCTGTAGATCAGAAATCAGGGTGGGGTGGACTGCTCTCTCTGCTGAGGATCTCACATTTTGGTATGTGTTAGACTTGACTCTCATCTGGAGGCTAGGGAAGAAATTATTTTCAAGCTCATTCAGGTTGTTGGCAGAACCTAGATGTAGGTTGGTCTGAGGTCTACGTGTCCTTGCTGGGTAGCCAGGGTCTGTGATCAGATCCCTGAGACCCACATTTCTTCTCCATCATCAGAGCAGCAATGGTGTCAAGCTTTCACACTTTGTTTCTGTCTGACTTCCCCTTCTATCAACTGGAAATCTGTATGTTTTAAAAAAGATTTTATTTTTAATTTTTTTTCTTTTATTGATTCTAGAGAGAGGGGAAGGGATGGAGAAAGGGAAGGAGAGGAACATGTGTGAGAGACACAACCATTGGTCACCTCTCACATGCACCTGACTGGGGACCAAACCCGCAACTCAGGCATGTGTCCTGACTGGGAATTGAACCCACAACCTCTTGGTTTGCAGGATGATGCCCAAGCAACTGAGTCACACCAGCCAAGACAAGATTTTATTTTTTTTTAAAGCAGTCTTAGGTTCACAGAAAAATTGAAAGGAAGGTACAAAAGTTTCCCATATATTCCCTGTTTCCACACATGCATAGCCTCTCCCTTTATCAACTTCCCCCACCACAGTGGTACATTTGTTACCATTGATGAACCTACATTAACACATCATTATCACTCAAAGTCATAGCTTGCCTTAGGGTTTACTTCTGGTGTTGTGCATTCTCTGGGATTGGACAAATATATAATTATATGTAGCCATTATGATAGATAGTGTCATACAGAGTATTTTCACTGTCCATAAAAATCCTCCATGTTCCATCTATTCATCCCTCCCCTCCATCTCTATCTCTGCTAAGCACTGATCTTTTTACTGTCTCCATAATTTTCCCTCTGCTAGAATGTTGTGTACAGTCATGCACTGCTTAAGGATGAAGGTACCCTCTGAGAAATGCATCATTAGGTGATTTTGTTATTGTGAGAACATCATAGATTGCACTTACTTACTGCAGAGGGAACTGCCTGAGGCTCTGCTTGAGGAGGTGTCACTCTTTTCAGAAATATTCTATGGTGGCTTGTTATTTTTTTTCACCACAGATTTGCTTGTAAGCAGACAATGCATCACAAACATTCCTCTATTAATGAAAACCTTTTGGTGTTGGAGTCTATGTTTTCAAACTTTTTAAGGAGCTTGTTGAGGTCAGCCAAAGCTTCTACTAAACCCTTCACTGAAAATGTTCTTGGGAGTCTTATTCTGATTCTCCTGCAGTTTCCTTGTCTCCTGCTCTTCTTCAGCTCTGTGTTCCTGTTCAGTTCCAACACCTCCTCCTTAGTCAGTTCCTTGGGAGGCACCTCTAGGAGCTCCTCAGTGTCATCCTAACCACACCCAGGTGAAAGTTGTTTGTCATCGCAACCACAGCCTTGTTGTTTATTGCAGTCTCCTCATCCTTGGCAATCCTTTGAAATCATGGGATGAACCTCTTGAGTGTCTTCTTTCCAGGACACAGTCATACATGCCTTAGTGATGTCCCTCCAAGCCCAAGCAAGGTTCTTGATGCAATCATAGATATTTTAGTGCTTCCCAGATTGCATCAGTGTCTTCTCAGTGTCTTCCTCAGTGTCAGCGATAGCCTGGGTAAGGATCCTTTTCAATAAGCAAAATCTTGAAAGGTATGCTAGTCTCCAAATAGTACTTCTCTGCATCACTGGCAGAGCAATTCAGGAAGGAATCCTGGATGAGGAGCTGGGTCAGCCATGACTTCCTATTTGTCCTATAGTGCATTGCCTGGGTGCACTTACTGATAAGTTCCAAGGCCCTGGGGTTCTCCCTGTGCCAGACCACAGTGGGTTTCCATTTGTAGCCTGTAACACTGCCCTCAACCAAGACTGTCATCCTGTCCTTCGAACCCTGAAACCTGACACTGACTGGCCCCCTTATGGATGAGAGTCCTTTCAGGCACCCATTTTCAGAGTAGGAAGCTTTCATCCATATTGAATATTTGCTCTGTCAAGTAATTTTCCTCCACAATCAGCTTATCCAGAGTTTCCAAAAATTCTTCACCTGCCTTCACACCAGTACTCACAGACTCACCACTCACTTTCACATTATGGAATGAATAATGATTCTTGAATCATTTAAACTACCCAGAGCTAGTGGTAAATTCATCATTGTAGCCAGGTCCAGCCTTCTTTTTACAATACCACAAATAAACCTTCTGGTTTGGCCGTGATGGTCATGGCGCTGATAGGGACATGCATCTGTGTCTGCTCTTCAATCCAGGTCATTAGGAGTTTCTCCATGTTTGACTGGGTTCTTCTTGAATTTTTGTTGGTCTCATTGCCTTCATGAAGCTGATTCTTTAATAGCTTCTATCACTTTGTTCTTGTTCTTTGAGGTTGTAGCTATGGTAGAATGGGGACATGCCTGACTGGTGAGCAATAACCACCACTGATTTTCCACCTTCATAATCCTTATCATTTTACTTTCATTTCCAGATCAATCACTGTATGTAGCCTCTTCCCGGGAACAGTAACAGTGGATTTTGTATGCTGGGGGGCCATGATGAACAACATGAGATTAAATCAAGCACAAGATAAAAGGATGTGATCGAGAGTCGTGGTAAACACAAGACGTGTGAGGTTGCTGCTGGTGTAACATGCCATACTGTTTTATAGCAAACTTTTCTTTTGAAAGTAGAAAGAGCACACTCTAAAATAATAATAAAAAGTATAGTAAAGCTCATATATAACCTAGTAACAGTGCTTTATTATTAACATTATTATACATGCTGTACTTTTATATGACTGGCAGTGAGGCAGGAGATACGATAGGAAATCCTGAGGCACTGCAGCTGTCATCAGTCAGCATCCCAATTTCTGGTAATTGCCTTGTGACACCTGGTAATAGTTAGCATTGTGGTTTCCTTCCTAAATGGGCAATCAAAGAGGATTATGGGAAATTGCGTGTGTAGAAGCTTAAGTAAAAGTCTGATAAAGCCTATGGCTGTTCAATAGAAGAAAGTCATTTCCTGGCCAGAGATGGCCTGCTCCCATGTCTTAGGAAGTATACTTTCCTTAACAAATTTCCCATTTGCTTTGCTTTACAATATCTGTGTGGTCAGTCCAATTCTTTATTCACAACCACCAAGAACCCAGACCCCATCCCTATATGCCATAATTTGGTGAGGTAGCCAGGAGGTCTTCTATGGAAACACTGGAGTAGTAAGACAATCCCTTCTACCCTCCCCAGTGGTTGGAGGAGACGTTCATTCTCTGTCTCCTTTGTGCCTTGGGACACCCTAGCTCCTTGAAGAGAGTTTGCTGCCTTCATGTGGTCAGGCAGTTAAGAGCCAAAAGGGCACCTACTGCTTAAAAAACTCCCACGTGACGATTACCTGGTTATGAATCAGAGTTAGAGACCAGCTCCTTGCCTGGCCCAAGACCAAATCCATGTAGCAAGGCACAGTGTAAAACATAACATCGTTCCTTCCCTGTGGCTTCCCACTCAGGACTGAGTATTGTAACTCTTGGAAAGGGTTGCCGAGTGCCCCTCCCTTCTCGCTATGTCCTCTTGTACTGTAAGCCTCATTTGCAAGCCATCCACATTCCTCCTAAGACTTGCTTAACCAGTTGAGTTTTGGCCTCTCTATTTGCACTTCTTCCCTGTGTGTCTCTTCCGCAACTGAAATATTTGCTGCATTTGCTGAACATAGGTCAAGTTTGATGAGTCCTTTAAAATACTTTTGGAGGCCTTCCCAACCCAAGTTAGGTTTGTAAAATAGATAAACTAGTTTGAGTTAATCAATTATGAGGAACAGAAGCAAGTTAATCAATTTCCCCTCTGGTGCTTGAACAATAGTTTTGTTTGTTTGTTTGTTTGTTTTATCTCAGGAGATGTTTCGAATGACTGGTACAGTTCCCTCCTTACAACTCCTTGCAGGAGTCTAACTTACTCTTCGTGAGGCAGACCATGTCCAATTAAGTGAAGCTTCTGAATTAGATAGCAGGAAAGATGGTACAATTAGTCCATGGAAACTGTAGTTTGTTTTCTGCCAGCCAGCACACCCAAGCCTGTGTATAGCCAGAGATGTCTGGGAGCTTAGAACAGTGGGATAATGGGGTATAACCTGTAACCCACTAGGGAACTCAGGTGAACGAAGGAGATGCCTCTAGGGAGCTAGGAAGTTTCACTCTTTCTTTTCCAAAGGTATGCCATGGACAAGATGGGCAATACACCCTGTATCTCCTCAGGATCCCTGTTAGGATGAAAATCTCAAGAAAAAGGCTAATTTTCTTTTGTAATACAGGTTGGCCTCAGTATAAACCAGGAGATGGGGAAATTTGGCCTGAAAATGGACTAACAATTACAACATTATAGTCTAGTTAGACTTGTTATGTAGAAGGTTAGGCAAATCGTCAGAGGTTTCTTATGTTCAAGCTTTCATGGCACTGTATCACAATCCAGCTGTATGTTCTGGGGCAAGGGAGGCAGCTCCTGTAAGGGTCAACAGTGACATTTTAGACGAACCCCTTCTAAGTTCCCCACCTGTCTCTCATGGGGAACCAAGTAGGCCCTAAAGTCCTGAAGCCTCTCTTCCCACCACAGAGGAATCATCTTCTCTTCCACCCTACTCTCCAACATATCCAAAACTACCAGCTGAAAAGAAACTGAGTCCAGTGGAGCATGCTTGGAGTGGAGCCTCATATCTTCCCACCACTCTTGCCCTCCTGCCCCTGAGGGGAGTAGCAGGTACAGAAGGCCCTGCTTTAAGTGAAAATGCCCTGGGCCTGGGCACGGGACTGCATTAGGCCACCCTGGAACCATGTCCCACATGCAAAGGTACAAGCTCTGTTTCCTGGCACTGGAAGGTAGACTGCTCCCTCTACCAGAGTGGAAAGGGGCCATCACCTAAGACTTATGGCAGCACTTGAGGACTGAGGGTGCCCAGAGAACAGATTGGCCCCAGTCTGCACCAGGTAGGAATCTCAATCTCTACCAAGGAACCCCAGGTAACCTTTGATGTGGCAGATAACACAATAAATTTTCTGGTTGATTTGGGGACCACTTACTCTGCCCTCAGTTACCACTCTGGACCTCTCTCTTCTAATTCCATTAACATTATGGGAGTTTAAAGAAAAATCTCAAACTTGTTTTTACACACACCCTGTCACATGTCAATTTGAAAGCCAATTTTTAAGCATTCTTTCCTAATTATTCCACAGTGTTCTATACCATTGCTAGGATGAGACCTCTTGGCCAGATTGGGAGCCATTTTGAAGTCTTAGGAGCTCCCAGTTAAGATCTTTAAAATTATCTTTGCCAATAAAAATAAACTAGAAAATGGCATCCCAGGACAAATTTTATAGAAAGTAGGTCTCCAAGTTTGGGATCCTGAAGTTCCTGGAAAAGCCATGACTGCCCAACCAGTTCACATTCATTTAAAGCCTGGGACAGCCTATCCCCATAGGAGACAGTATCCTATCAAACAGGAGGCCATAGAGGGTCTGCAGCCTATCACAGAGAAAGTTGTAACACACGCGCTGCTAGTACCCTGGCAATCCCCCTGCAACACTCCAATCTTCCCCATTCTTAAATCAACAGGGGAGTACAGACTGGGCCAGGATTTAAGACTAGTTAACAAGGCTGTTGTTCCCCTACAACCTCTTTCAGCCAACCCTTACACTATACTTATCCAAGTACCAGACTATACTCAGTGGTACACAGTTTTAAACTTACAAGATGCCTTCTTTGCATCCCTGTCCACCCAGATTACCAATACCCATTTGCACTTGAGTGGATAGACCCAAAAATAATGACCCATCAGCAATATACCTGGAGGGTACTACCACAGGGCTTTAGAGAGAGCCCTCATCTGTTCCCAAGAGCATTAGAAAAAGATTTAAGGGAATTACAATGACAAGAGGGAGCTGTCTTACAATATGTAAATAATATCCTAGTGGCAGCCCCTTGAAGGAAGCCTCAGATCGTAATGCTATCCAAACTCTGAACTTCCTTGGGGAATGGGGATATTGAGTCTTTAAGAAAAAGGTCAAAATTACCAGACCAAAAGTAAACTATTTAGGATATATTTTATCCCTAGGATCTAGACACTGTCACAAGAAAGAATAAAAGTACTGAGCTAATGCCACCTGCTACCAAACAACAACTTCTTAGGAATGGCTGGATTTTGTAGAATTTGGGCCCCAAGCTTTGGACTAATTGAAAAACCTTTATGTGAAGCTACTAAGAGACCAGACACAAAAACCAGTATATGGAGAAAGGAACATGAGGAGGTTTTTAATAAAATCAAGCATGCCCTAGTCAAGGCCCTGGACCCCGGCATCCCTGACTTAAGCCTTTTTTCTTTAGACATGGCAGAAAAGCAGGGAATAGCTTTAGGAGTTGTAGTCCAATGACTAGAAAATGAATCATGCACACTTCTCTAAAAAGCTAGACAATGTAGCAACCGGCTGGCCTTCATGTCTAAGAGCAGTTGCAGTCACAACCATGTTAACCGAGGAAGTTGCTAAATTAACTCCCAGGAATAAGTTAGAGGTCTTAACTCCACATCAGGTACAGAACATGAGAAATAAAAGGGCATCTCCGGCTAACAGGAGATAGATTGACCAGATATCAGGTCCTTCTGGACAATCCTGAAGTAAGTGTGAAACCTGTAATACCTTAAATCCAACCACCTTCATGCCTACAGAATCACCTCCAGACTTGACCCATTCCTGTTCAGAGATTATTAATCTTACCTATTCTGTCAGGACTGACTTGCTAGACCAACCCTTAGAAAACCCTGAGAATAGTGGTTCACTGATGGAAGCCACTTTGTGTAGAATGGACAGTGAAAGGCAGGATATGCAGTAGTTAGTTTACATGATACCATTGAGGCACAACTTCTTCCACCCTTGATCTCCGTCAAAGGCTGAAATTATAGCCCTTATGCAAGCTCTTATTCTAGGATAAGGAAAAAGAATGAATGTGCACTCATGCTGCCATATAGAGAGAAAGGGGGCTCCTTACTCTTAGAAATTCCCCCATTAAACATGGACCAGAAATCCTAAATCTGTTAGAAGCAGTTAAGCTCCCTGAACAAGTGACAGTCATACATTGCAAAGGTCACCAGAAGGATATATCCCCTATCTCCCAGGGAAATAGAAGGGCAGACTAAGAGGCTAACAATTGCTGTGTTTGCTATTGCCAATCACAATACAGTGGGCAAGGACTATCCCCCTAATAGTACTTTGGGCCGCTAATCTCTTGCCTTTGTGTCTTTAACCTATTTGTTAAATTTATATCTTCCAGACTCAAACCATGATGCCACACCAGGATGATGATGCTCCAGGGTTTTCAACCAATCCCTAAGGAATTCGATGCCAACATCTTACAACATGCAATGTCCATGCTGGTCTCAGGAATTCCTCCTGAACAAGTGATGAAATAGGGTGAGAGTGTCATAGTTCTCAGCAGGCAAGGTCTACTGGCCTATTCCAGCAGGAAGTAGATATAGAAGATTGACCATCCTTCCTCAGCACCCCCAAAAAAGAATTTTTGAGAACTATATCTCTGAGTGAAATAGGAAACCCTGAGACACTGCAGCTGTCAGCATCCTGATTTCTGAGAATTGCCTTGTGACACCTGATAATAATTATCATTGTGGTTTCCTCCCTGAATGGGCAGTCAAGGAGGATTGCGGTAAGTCATATATGCAGAAGCTTAAATAAAAACTCTATGAAGCCTGTAGTTGTTAAATAGAAGAGAGCCATTCTCTGGCCAGGGAATGCCCGCTCCTATGTCTTGGGAAGTGTAATTTTCTTAATAAATTTCCCTCTTGCTTGCTTTACAATATCTGTGTGGTCAGTCTGATTCTTTGTGATTGCCAAGAACCTGACCCCATCTTCATCTGCAGCAGCAGCAGCACAGTAGGTATATTTACACCAGGATCACCACATACACATCAGTGACATGTTGCACTATGGTGCTATGACAGCTATGATATCACTACGTATAGGAACCTTTCAGCTCCATCATAATCTCATGGGACCACCATCACATATATGGTCTGTTGTTGACTAAAATGTCATTATGTGCACATGACTGCAATAAAATAAGAATGCAAATTAATAAAATGTTAAAGAGATTAAGCAAACCCCAAAACAGATTCTTTCAAAAACATCAATGAAATAGCTAGACTTCTCAGAATATTAACCCAGAAAGAGGAAAAACCCACAACTAATTAATATTAGGAATAAAAAAGGAGACATAATGATAGAAGCATTGATCACTTAAAACATCTGAACAGAACACTAACAAGTGTGCCTATATATTTGAAAAAGTTAAATAAAATGACAAAAAATTAGAAAATCTGACCTGCTAAAATTGATGTCAGAAGAAAATAGAAAACCTAAATGTTCCAATTAACATTGAAGAAAGCCAGTCAACAGTTAGAAGTTTCTCACCAGTTGCCCCAACTACCCACGTTGCTAGCCACCTCCAAATGTATTCCAGGTTCAGATGATTTTAAAAGCAAATTTTTACTAAACCTTGGCCAAACAAACAATCCCTATTTATCCTGTGGTTTAAAGATGTTGTTGCCATCTTTTGACCTCCGTATTTTCTTATGATAAGTCAGCAGTAATTCCTATCACTCCTCTGCATGTAATACGCCTTTTTTCCTATGGCTGCTTTCAAGATTTTGTTAGTCTAGAGCAATTCATCTTTAGTTACAGCAGTTTGACTATGATGTGCCTATATGTAATTTTCTTCATATTTACTCTGTTTGGGGTTGTTGTTCCTCTACTGTGTTTTGTTCCAGTCCTAGCCTATTTCTAGGTTTTAACTTCTGTTGCTCTGTCCTTTGTTTCAGATATAGGTTGGAAATTCCAGGAGTGGGGGTAGATAGGTAGGAGGCACCCATGATCTCTTCTACATCTCTCCTTATTCCTTAGTATGTATCAGTTGCCAATCCCATGCCTATGATGGCTCTGTCTACTTCATAAGCAGATGCCTGGTTCAAGTTAATCTGCCCATTCTTGGCAAACACAACAGCCCACCTGGAAACAGAGGAGATGCACCCAGAACTTATCCCTTGCATTACAACTTTAATGGACTCCTAAGCTGAGCCTAAAATATTCTAGTTACCCATGGAATGCATTTCAGATCCATGCCATCACACGTTCTGAAGTGGCAAAGAACTTTTGGAGGGACAGCTCTTAAGTACTTCTGTTGCTGATAAGTGCAGTGTCCTGGTGAGGAAGTATGACCTAGAGATTTTGTAGTTCTGCCATGTTGCCCCTTTAGAGATTGACTAAAAGCCTACCTGAAGCCCTCACCCCACATTGCCACATGTTGACCATAAAACCAGGCCAGTGACAGGGCTTGGGAGTCCAAATAATTACTGCCTTAGTTGTAGACCCATCCATCAAGCTGATGTTGGTAGTGGGCCTGACAGCTCAGGGTTGGTAGATGTTTCTCTCTAGCTGCAGTGCACCCGGCCCTAAATGTCCACAGTTGCCTTGGGCTCACATAGAAGCTTTCTAGTTAGAAGCTTTGAAGTATCCACTAGCCACTGTTTGCAATGGCAGGGCCCCCAAGCTCAAGTGTCATCAGGGGCCAATATGTCATATGGGATGTTGCCAGGGACTGCAACATGATGGCCAGTCAGCTGAACTCAGTGCCCCTTATTCACTAACCTGGCTTCTACTGACTTACCTGTGTTCACTGACAGTATA
Organism: Anoura caudifer; assembly: GCA_004027475.1. Lineage (NCBI taxonomy): Eukaryota > Metazoa > Chordata > Mammalia > Chiroptera > Phyllostomidae > Anoura > Anoura caudifer. The sequence continues at coordinate 27,207 of PVKU01011059.1, read as the reverse complement.
AAGTTGACTTTAGTAGAAGGAAATCCTGCCATTTGTGACAACATGGATGAGCTTAGAGGGCATTATGCCAAGTGAAGTAAGCCAGACACAGAAAAATAAATCCTGTATGATTTCACTTACATGTGGAATCCAAAAATGTCACATTCATAAAAGCAGAGAGTAGAATGGTAGTTGCTAGGGGCAGGGGGTGTATGGGAGAAGTGGGAAAACGTTGGTCAAGGTTAACAAACTCACTCATGCAGTATGAATGAGTTCTGGAGATGTGATGCACAGCACGGTGACTATAGTTAACAGTACTGCATTGTGTATTTGAAATTTGCTTAGAGAATAGGTCATAAGGATTCTCACCCCTTCCCCCCTTCCCGCTCAACACACACAAAATGGTAACTTTGTGAGGTGATGAGTGTGTGAATTAGCTTGATTGTGGAGATCATTTCACAATGCATATGTACATCAAAACATCACATTTACTTTTAAATATATATACACTTTTATTTCTTTATTATACCTTAATAAAGCTGGGGAAAATGAAGTTTACTTTTGTGAAAATTGCTTTTATTTCAAGGAAGCCTATTTCAGTAATTGAGTTTGTTGGCCAAGCTGTTGTACCAGGGAGCCAGGAAAGGCCTTCAGTGGGTCTGTCTTCAGGCCATGCAGAGCAGGGGCAGGCCTGTGACAGGATGGGGTTGGGGGAGCTTCCCCTGCCTTCCCAGGACTTCCTGCAATGGCTCTCAGCACCACCATCTGAGAATCTCCTTCTTTTGGTAAGCTGTCCCTTCAAGGGCAGGTGGGGGAGGGCAGATTGGAAAAACTCTCAGCTGTTGCTTGAAACAGCCCAGAGAATTAGTGGGCAACTCCAGCTGGTGTCCTGAGAGACTGACATCCTACACCATTTTTTTTTTATTCTGATGGAATTGATTTTGGTATACACTTCTGGAGTTACTCTAGTTTTTAAGAAAATGTCCATTAGGGACGTCAAGAACCACATGGGCACATCAGAGAGGTGAGTGGATGCAGCTCTGGATGAGGGACAAACCCCAAGCCTGCTGCAGGGGGTGGCTGGCTTTGGAGAAGCCCGCCTGGAGGCAAGTCTTCTACCCAAGAGAGCTTCTCCCTGAGGAACCCACGGAGCCCGGCCTATCCTGACAAAAGCAGATGGGAGAGATGTATGTCTACCATGATCCTGGGACTTTAGACTATCCCAAGATTATGTTGGTGGTCAACAAAAACAAACCTTTGGCACATTGGACGATTCTGTCTCAGATCCTCTTACTCCATGTCGATGTTTCATATCAGGCTCCACCCTTCAAAAGTCTGGCTTCTGACCCTTTGCTCTCCCAGTCTTGACTTGCAGAACTCTCGAACATGCTTTATATTCTTTATCTTTTTCTTCCTACCCTTTGTTGCTTTAGATGACCCGAGCCAGATTCAATCCTTTGTGGGCCCCTTGTTCGCCTTTGTTAATGCTCTGTTAAGGCTTGTCAGGACTGGCCCACAGTGAGGGGTGGTTCTGAATGGATAAGCATGTGCCAGGAAGGAGTGAATGTTTGCAAATGGGAAGGTAATGATGGTGGCCCCAAGGAAATGCTACTGTCACCCCCCATCTCTCCTGATGTGGGGAGATTTGAGTAGCTTCCATTCAAGGGACATGAGGGCAGCAGACTACCAGGAGAACCAGGAGTCAATTAAGGAATATGAGGACAGGGTATTCTGCTCAGACACTGAAGTTATAGGCTAGTTTGTTTAGGACATATGGACTATTCAGTAGGCATGTTGGAGGGTCTCATAGGCCAGCACTGGTGAGTAAGCACAGGGTAACATGCACATGGCAGGGAAGTGAGAACTGGTGATCAGAGAGTCCTGCATTTAGGATGGATAGCAAAAGGAAACAGGAAGGGAGGCTTGGCAGGACTGGATGTTCCAGGTGATGTCAGGTGATACCTGAGGCCTGAAGAGGCTGATGCCCCTGGTGAGAAGTTACTGAGACAGTGGGCTGTGTAACCCTCAGGGCCTCCTGAGTGTTGGGGCTGGAGACGTTCAGTAGAAGGTAAGTCCAATCTCCTAGGAAGTTTTTGCTCAAATCTCTGGGAGAATGTTGGGTATCCCTCAGGACACTCGTCTTGTAATGGGTCAATCACCACTGTGTGCTGCCCAATGAGGAATGCTCCCTCACTGTACTGTAGAAAAGATGAAGGGAAACAATTTTGAGGGGGCCAAAGGCAAGAGAAATTTTTCACCCTGCCCATCTATGTAGTAGAAAATGACTTCATCCAAGAAACACATTATTTCAGCCTTCAATCATTTCACTGCTGGCCGAACACAGGCTGGTGAATTTGTCTGCACAGGTCCTTGTGTAAGCAAATGAGCTGAAGGTCTCTGAGGGACCTGGCCTCCATCTGTCATTTCTCGTATTTTAAATGAGAAATTGATGATGGGGGGCACTGAGCCCTCTGTCATCTCTGGAGACAAAGCCCAAGTGTTCTTATTCCAGCATTTTGCTCTCAGGTTTTCACGTCTACCAGAGTTCAAGACCTTTTGGCATTGGAGTGATTTTCTAACTTTGCCTACAGATTTTTTTTTTTTTTTTACTAATAAAACCCCTTAAAAAGTAATAGCTTATACAAAATCACACTGCATGAAACAGAAAAAACTCAGAATTTTATTGGCATGTATTTATTTTATAACTTCACACTTATGACATTTTATTCCATATACTGTGGATAAATGAAAGCAACGAGGGCACTTACATGAATACCAACACACATCAAATGAGGGTGCACTGGATGATAACTATACCATTTGGGTTGAACAGTATTGAAAAATATACTAGAAAGATAAATAATCACAATGATACCTTTTAAAAAAATACCTTTCTTACAATCTCAGGATATTCTTCAATTAAAATTATCCATGATCAGAAAAAATAATGTATTGTTTCAAAGTTGAATTACCAGGAATAGTCAACTACGGCTGGAATACTTGTTACAGAATAACAAACATGAAATATTCAAACTTATCATAAGAGCCAAACTGGTTTCTAATGCAAAGTTGTCACACTTGACTGACAGATTACCTATTTACTTGTTATGGCACAACTGTTAGAACAATGAAGAGAGTGTGCACTGGGCTGACAGTACGCATCAAGAAAATAATGTCTCAATGTAGTGAGGGCTTTCTGTACTCCAGACATCATGCTAAGCGCTTAAAATGTCATGACCCTATTCTATTACTTTACCATTCTGATGAGGAAACTGATGTTCAGAGGAGTTAAGCAACTTTGCTGTACACACAAAGCTCTCATGATGTGCTACATCAACTAGCGCTTTGCTGAATGGTGCTCATTACTCTACTTTCACACTTGACATCAAGGACACTCATGAGCCTGCTTAAACCCCCTTGAGGAGTTATAGGCCCCTTAATCTATGGCCATCAAGAGAAGGTCTGCTGCCCGCTCTGCTGGTGCCAGGGAGCCTTTTTCCAAGGTCTGCATACAGTGAGTCAGTCCAAAAACAAAAGTAAGCCTGCTGGGGAATGCCTTGGTATTCAGCGGTGACTATCAACACATTTGCATCTACCTGTTATTCATTAGTGATATAAAGGGTTTGAAATACATTTTAAAGATGGAACTGCTGAAAAATCTCTGCGCAATTTGAAAACCATGATCGTGGTGGAGGTGGATTAGCAAGAATCAGAGTTCTCGGCTCTGCCACTTGTTAGCAATTTGATATAGAGGAGACCACTGAACTCCTCGAAGCATCCGTTTTTTTCTAAGAGCAAATTTATACTGCACTGGGGTTGTTGTACACAGTAAATGAGACATGCATGACACCTGGGACTAGGCTCTCAATAAACAGGAGTTCTGTATTCCTCCTCTCTGCCTTCGGTCACCACTAAAAATCTTCCCTAACCAGCACCGCCTGCTCACTAAATCCAAACTCTTTGGCATGCCCTCCTGTAATATCTGCCCTTTCCTGAGGGCACCTTTCACTCTGAGAACCTCTTGAAAGCAGGGATTGGCAGAGTCGTGCGTCCTCAAGGCCTAAGGCTGAGTCTGGACTGTCAACCTGACACCTAGCAGAGAAGCAAGGAGGAGAGAAACCTGCAGGTAAAGATGGTTGTCTTCATTGGGCAATGACACTTCTAGGGGCATCATGAACGGATTTATGCAGAAGGTTCTGCAGCTTCCACCCCCTCCTGAGGCTGTCACGCTCTCTGGGAGTGGCCATGCTCCTATGACTGCTGTCTTCTTGAGTGGTGCCTCATGCTGCTTCAAGTGCGAGGAATTGGCTGATTTGACAAGTCAAAAAGCCTAGAGTTTGAGGTAGATTATAAAAGATACTTTTTTTTCACATCAATTCTTTCTTCTTTGGTGTGGGTAAACGTTGGTCTATTGGGGGTATTTATAGGAAACCTGAAGTTTCCTTTCACATTTAAAATGCAATCTTTTAAAAAAGATTTTATTTATTTATTTTTACAGAGCGGGGAAAGGAGGGAGAAAGAGGGACAGAAACATCAATGTACAAGAGATACATCTATCGGTTGCCTCTTACACCCCCCCCCCCAACTGGGGACCCAGCCTGCAACCCAGGCATGTGCCCTGACTGGGAATCGAAATGGCGGTCTTTCAGTTTGCAGGTTGGCACTCAATTCACTGAGCTGCACCAGCCAGGGCAAAAAATTTTTATCTTTTGATGATTAGTAGTCAAGGTAGGGTTCAAGAAACTCTCAGATAATTTTTTCCTAGGAAGAAGAATCAAGGCCTGGCTTGAATGCCTTACTTCTATTGCATTCATTAGAGAAAAGAATATGGAAAAAGTCTTCACCTGGTAAAACGAGTGTCCCTAGGCCACGGTGGTAGGTCCCACTCTTGGTCAGGTTTTAGTCATATGCCTCATGGTCCCAGTAGCCATAGCTGTTGCTTGCATCTGGCTCTTCAACGGTCTCATTTTGAAAAGGCGCCTGTTCCTCCTCCTGGATCACCTTCACTAACTCAAGGAAGCTGAGGGGCGGCCCCTGGTCTTTGAGCTCCCTTAGCCTGCACTACAAGACCAAGCTGAGGCTCGCCCTGACCATGACCTGCTCCAGGCGGACCTGATCTGCGATATTGCTGGGGATGGCCTGTTTCTCCACCGCCCTCCGGAGCAGAGTCTCCAACCGCAGCATGTAGGCTGAGACTTTCTCACCTTCCTCCTGGTAGGTCTTCAGATACCTCTCCTGGGAGGTCCTGCGGCTCTCCAGGGTTCTGAACACTTGCTTAAATGCCTCCAAACACTCCTCCGCGCTTACAAACTGGTTGTCCGCCTGCACTATGCCCCTGAGGTCCAGGGCGGGGCCCCGCAGGCTTTCCATCAGCCACCTTTTCTTTTCTGCCTCTGTCACTGGCCACTCCTTGACTATCTCCATGGACTGTTCCCACCAGATTTCAAAGGGCTCTTCCTCTGGGCTGGGCACGGCGCTCCCCGACAGCACTCTCGGCTTCCGGTGCCTCACCGGGAGCAGGGGCTGAGGGTTGTGGGCCGGCAACTGCCTGTTCCAACACTTGGGCCAGGAACTCCGGGGACACGTAGGGTGCTGCGGCTGGAGACACTCCCTCATGCCCAAGGGCTTGGAACATACGCGGGGCTGTCTGCCCTTCCTTTTCGAGAAAGAGGTTCAGTCTTTTACAAAATTCAGTGTCCTGGTTAGGAGTCTTAAAGATCACTTTCCAGACAGCCCCCCTCCCCTGAACCTCACTGGGGATTGCTGAGATGTTGGTGTCCTCCAGGAGCCCCAGCAGGATAGCGCTGGCGTTCTCCTGCTCCCGGAATATCTTGCCCAGCAGCCTACACCCGCCCAGAGGCTGCAGCATCTCCTGGAGCACCTCCCGAATCTCAGCCTCATCTCGCTCCACGCAAGGCCCGTGACCATCAGTGACTTGCAGTCATCTGCGCTCACCAGCAGCGCCAGCGCCATTGTTGCGAGCCTACATTTACTCTAACTCTATGGGTACAGTTAGTTCGTGGGGCAGGTAGGCACACCCTGAGGATTCCGAGTGTCCTGGATAAACTGAACTTATAACTCACCAGGGAATGGGTTTCATGTCAGCTCACGCCAACTGCAGTTGTAAAGTCTTCCGGTCCAGTTACCCTTACTTGTCCTGTGGCAAGAACTCAGCACTTTTGCTTGTCTCTAGACCTGACCCAAGGAGGGAGGTTAGTGAATTGATTAGGATAGCACTGCTGCCAGTGGCTCTGCAGATCCATGGCTGCTGTTTCTCTATCAGATGCTAGCAGCCATGGAGTGGTGTTGACCCTTCCTTGGGGACGGAGGCACTGACCAGAGCCATTCTCAAGTTCTCTGGGTCTCTGCCACCTCACCTCCCTCTAGTTGGTGTGCAGACACCTCCACTCTTGCCCCCAGATGTCCTGGAGGGAAGTCTCAAGGCAGAGTGGCTGGGCCTTCTAGTGAAATAATGGGCAGCGACCACACCGTCTTCTCCTTCCCAGGAAGCACCCACACTCTGGTTAGTCTGGGTAGACTGCGGTTCTACCCTACAATGCAGTTGTGCCTATCCCACTGTATCAGATCTCTTTGCTTAGAGTGACCTTTTTTTCCTATTGGGTCACTGCAATCTGGCTTCCCCACCATTCACTCATCGGACATGTCAATGGATGTCTGAGCCGAGTTGTGGCCAGGACTCAAGGTCCATCTCACGTGAAGGATGAAATCAGGACATTTGACTACTTACCTGTTTATGTGCTCCCAAATGTTCCGGAGAGTCAAGGAGCCTGTTTATTCAACTTGTAGTGCAGGCAGATGTCACCCAATTCCAAACAATGGCCATGCCTGGGTCCTCCTTTGCTCCACCAAGCCACACTGCCCCGTTACACACAAACAATAATGGTGTGTTTTTATGGCTCAGTAATATCCAGTAATGAAGACTGTTAATGCACTTATTCAAAAAATATGGCAATCCTTCACAATGTAATTAAATCTACTAAACAATGAAATTGCTTCCGTTCTTTGATTAAAAAAATCCAATTAGAAATTATCCAAACATTTACACCCAACTTAATATCAGTTTAACAATATAACATATACCTTAATATAATAATGTAGGCACAATAATTTGATAGAAGTTTAGCAATTTTTTAAAATCTCAGGGCCAAATAAATTTGGAATTATGAACTCATTCTCTTGTTATGTCTGGCAGGCTTTGCAAGTGCATAAGGTATTTCCTTTGTTATGAGTGTTAAGTTACTAACGTGACACCTTCTTTGTAGCATTTGAACTTGAGCAGGGTCATTTGAAGACAAAGGAACAGAGAGGGAGGGCAGTAGAGAACAGGTCAGGTACAAAGGGAAGAGTGCTGACATCCCCAGCTACTGCTGTGGACTGGGTCCACATGCCACAGATGCAGACCTGCAGCCACACAGGCAGCTCCTCCTACAGCAGGTGCACCTCCCCAGTCCTTCTGGAAGCTTCTCAAGGTAAGGGCCAGGAGGGCAAAATGATGGATTGTGCCCTGGCCCAGCAGCCCTAGGGATCTGAGCCCAGTGATTTCTTTATGCCTCATTTCCCCCTTCTGACATATGGGGTTGGGGGGAACCTTCCTCTTCCTTGTAACATTTTGAGGAAACATGAGATATACACAGGCATCAATGTCCAGAAAGAAATATCTCCAAGGTCCACGTAATGACTGCTATGCTGAGGTTAGGCTACCTTTGGGTGGTTTCTTCCTCCAAAGGCTATCCCTCCCTGCAAAGTAACCTTCAGATACAACGATGGTAAGTGATCCACAGTCCTTGATATACTAAGTCCATGGATTGAAATATTTGGATAAGAAAAACTTGTATTTTCTAACATAAAGATAAGATTGGTTATGGAAAAAAAAAAAAAAAGAACTAGCCCTGGCTGGTGTGGCTCAGTGGATTGAGTGCTTACCTGTGAACCAAAGGGTCGCTGGTTCAATTCCCAGTCAGAGCACATGCCAGGGTTGTGGGCCATGACCCTCGTGCGGGGCATGCAAAAGGCAACCACACATTGACTACACATTGATGTTTCTCTCCCTCTCTTTCTCCCTCCTTTCCCCTCTCTCTAAAAATAAATAAATAAACTAAAAAACAAAACAACAACAACAAACAAACAAAAAAACCCACTCAAAGATTGGTTGGACAAGGAACCAGACTTTCACATGTAAGATCCCCACTGGGTTTGCTGGATCCTTAATATAGTGACCTTGGAAAAAGCTTCTCAATCTCTCAATCTCAGATTCCTACCCTGGAAAGCAGTGATGGTAAAGCACTCATCTCCCCCAGCATCGGAAATGATGCAATTAGTGTGGAAGCACTTGCTTCAAATGCAAAGCATATACGGTTCTGGTGTAAGTCTGATGCCCACCTCTGGCTCTCTCAGCCCCAACACGTGCATTTCTCTTCCTCCTCCTTCTCCCCTTCTTGTTCGGAGACTCTCCTGCCTCCAGCCCCCACCCATCGTGGCGGGCTCACCCTGAAACTGTGACTGATTGTCCTCCAAACTTAACTCCATTTACCAAACTACCCCTCACAATTGGGGGAGGGAAGAGTATTCGAACTTAATCCTTCAAGGGGCAAGGGCTGACAATGGGACAACATCCTAGATCACACTGTCCGGAGCAACTGCCCTGCACTAAACAGCCTTTTAGCTCCAAACCCTCCTGGTTACTCAGCATGCCCAGACCTCCTGTTGAGACGCCAAAGGATGGGCAACATCCCTGCAGAGTTTTGCCACTGTGGAAAGAGGGGTGGGGCTGTAACCAACCGGATGGAGGGACTGATACAAGGAAAAACGTGGGGAGGAGAGTAAGCAGCGGAGAACCTTCAAAGGACCGTGTTGGTGGCACATGTCAAAATGCTTCCTGGATGCCCAGCAACCCCGTGGCTATGGCTGGTCTAAGCGCACATACACAACAAAGCCCCACAATTTTGCCTGCTTCGCCACACACAATTCAAAGCACCCGATCACAGCCAGCACCCCATCTCCTACCCCACATTGGACACGTGCGTCCGCACTTAAAGCCTCTGCCACGCGGCTCTGGCGCACTGCGCAACTGGGGGGAGGGAGCACCAGATCGGGAAGGGCTGAAGATTTGGGGATTGGGCTTTCCCTCTCCTCTTTTTTAGGTGGGTGGGCGGGGGAGCGGTGAAGAAGACACCAAATCGAGACATTCTCCACGCCCTTCTTGGCGTAGAGGCGCAGTTAACGGTACGTAGCGCCCTCCGGCGCTGTCTGCACCCTCACCCACTGTATATATTAGTGGTCGTGCTCAGCCGGGCTTTGCAAGACTGCTCTCTTCGCTACACTCCGCGGGTCGGGCCATAGACCTGCGTCTCTCTCTCTCCCACCCCACACCCATCATTTGCTAGGCCCCTCTGCATTTCTCCCCGCCATGCTGTGGGACCCCCACCTCCGTGGATGAACTAAGTAGAGCCTTCCTGTTTCAATCTCTGCTCCCAAGAGCCCACCAAAGCCAGTGGGTTGACCGGAGCTTTGGTGTTTTGAGCGTGGTACGGCCCCCACCTCTCTGCGAGACCGGCTTTATCCGTTCTCCATCCTCAGTGGGGCCCCTTCCTCTCCCCTCGGGTGTCCTGGCACCAGCCAGTTTGCCCCCCTTTCCCATCCATCACCTCACGCTCCGGTCAAGAGAAGGAGGCTTCCGGCCCACCTCCGAAATGCTGCAGGGAAGAGGCGCCAGGGCCCGGCAGGTGGGAGAGAAGGGCGCTGGGCCAGGGGCTGCGCCTTCGAATCTCCACCCCCGCGTGCCTGCCGCACACTCACTCTGAGGCTGACAGCGGTCAGCAGTCGCTCGGCTCCACACCCTTAGTCGGTGGTCTGGCCGCTTCACTTCCGGAGCGCGGGGCTCTGGGCGGTGCGGCCTTCCCTGCTTCCCCGGCGCCGAGTCCTCTCCTGGGCGCCCCGCCCACGCCCCGCCCGCCGCTGCCGGGAACTAGCAGCTTCTTGCTCCCGGTGCCGCAGCGGCAGCCCTCCCAGACCCAACTTTGCAGCAGCCGGGAGCTCACGCGGCGGCGGGGGGCGTGGGCAGGGAGGGGAGATAGTGGGGTCAGGGGGAGGGACTGGGAGGGAGGGTCGCCCACTCGCCAGCTCTGCTTCCTCTCTGTGCACCTTGCGGTAGGCAGAGAGCGGCAGCAGCCGGGGGGCTGTGAACAGAGAGGCGGACTTAGGGACCGCAGACGGAAGGACGGACGGAGGGAACCCTCCCCGAGCCCCCGCACAATGGCCGAAAAGAAGCAATCCGGGAAGGCGGCAGAGGACGAAGAGGTCCCTGCCTTTTTTAAAAACCTAGGTTCAGGCAGCCCCAAGCCCCGGCAGAAATTCTGTGGCATGTTCTGCCCAGTGGAAGGGTCCTCGGAGAACAAGACCATCGACTTCGATTCGCTCTCGGTGGGCCGGGGCTCGGGGCAGGTGGTGGCTCAGCAGCGGGACGTCGCCCACTTGGGCCCCGACCGGCAGCCGCCGTACTCCCGGCAGGGCCGGCGCGCCGAAGGGGAGCCATCTGTTGAATCGGGCCGGAAGGTGGAGATTCGAAGGGCCTCAGGCAAGGAAGCCCTGCAGAACATCTACGACCAGGTGGGTTATGGGGGGAGGGGAAGATTTGAGAAGGAGGACTGGGCAGGGGGATCGCTCCTCCCTCGCATCCCAGCCTGCCCACCGCCCTGCCCCTCCCCACATCTGTACAAGCACTCCACCCTAACCTGCGGTTCTCCGTGCGGGGTGCCGAGAGGCTTGGGCTCGGTGGTGGACGGCTGTGTGCCCACAAAAGCTGCCCGCGCCTCCTCGGGTCTGGGAGGTGGAGGATGGTGGGGAAAGGATGGGCCGATCCCCGGCGGGAGGTCGCGTGGTGGGGGGTGGGGATGGGCGGCGGTTCCATTCTTCTTAAATCCTCCCCGGCAGCTTCCGATTGCAGGTGTGGCTGTGTGTCCCACCCCCCCCTTTTTTTTTTTTTTTTTTGATGCAGCTGGGAGCATGGGGTGGAGGGCTCGCGTAAAGGCTGGCGGGTTCCCCGAGGGTCGGGAGGGCGGGGAGCTCCGACGGCTGCTCCCCTCCGCGCGTCCTGCGCGCTCTACACCACACCGCCTCCCACGCGCTCCGCGTTCGCGTCCGGAGCTGGAGGCCAGTACCATGGTCAGCTCCTCCTGGAGCATTTCACCACCCAGACTCCGTTTCGCAAAGTGAGAAGAATCAGGGAGGCGGTGAAATCACCCGAGGAAACCCAGATGCTCCTAAATAGCCCATGTGGAGAACAAAGTTCCGCTAAGTATTTCTCAGCAAGGGCTTCTCAGAGCGCACCCGCCCTATTTGGGAGATGCTTTGGAGATGGCGACTAAGTGGATTATCTTAAAAGGGTAAAAAAAAAAAAAAAAAAAAAAAAAAAAAAAGGAATGAAAAGGGGAAAACCCTTCACATTTGAATAGATTGTCAAAAATGGATGGGACGCCCTGTACTGCGTTGATGGGTAACAAAGTGGATCAGCTTGGTAAACCTTGATTTTAGAAAATGTTATTCACCTCTGGCAAATATGAACAGTGTGCATTTCAAGTGCAGTTGTCTTCTCACAGCACAGTCTTTTTTCTTTATCAAAGAGACTCTCATACTTGTGCAATCCTCTCCCGCCCCACAGCCTTAATTTTTTCAGTTGATGAATTGCAGTACACAATGTTTCATCACTTGTTTGCTGTTTCTCTCCCAGGGCCATTGCTGAAGATGAGAAATCAGTCAATAATTGAATATTTACTGAATACCTATTGTGTGCCTTGCCTTGTGGGGCTGGGGGAAGGTTAGCTATATGAAAAATGTAAGGCAGTGTCTTCCTAAGGGGCCTCCAGAGTAGTAGGGAGTGGTCTAGTGATGCCACAAGCATTTTGTGGCTCAGCAGTCAGGCTGTGTGCTCACAGTGAACACATCAGAAAACCATGAACTATTGGTGATTGATGGCCCAAACGTGTTTCCTGACGTGGCAGAGAGTTTTGCAGCTTTTCACTCTTACAGAGTCAATTCTAGGAAAGGTAAACCACTTGCTGCCATGTTCAAAGATGGGGCAACTAATTATTTAATTGATTCCTCTTCCCCTAGCCCTGTCCTGAGATTTGCTTACATAGGGACTACCTGGTATTCATATTTCACCAAGAGTCAACCAGAAAAAAATTAATCCAAAAAACTCACTTTGTTCCAAGTGATGAGACAAACTTTTACAATTGAAGTAAAAGTTTCTAACAATGTAATTAATACTGAAAGCAGAGTGAGGGTGAAATAATCTCCCTATAGGAGAACATGGGGTGAGGCCACACCATGATCATATAGCATCATTGTTACATGAGTATTCTCAGCTTCAACACGCTGTGCTTGCTGGTGATTATAAGGACTTCAAGGCAGTGGGAAATGCTGTGAAATAAGGAAGAGATCCTTTAAAACATGGCGACTCTGGCAGAGATGAAAAGTGGCCACCTCGGTAATGATAGCAGTAAATTAAAACTCAAGTTTGAGAGGCAGATTTCACTGGGTTGAATCACACATCTTTTTTCTGTTCATTTAGAATCTTAGTCATGATCATCAGAGCTAGTTGCTTGAACGCACTCCAGATTTCATAGAGATTCTAAATTGTAAATCTAGGGCACATGGAAGAAGGAACTTTATTTTTAAAAATATTTTATTTATTTATTTTTAGAGAGTGGGAAGGGAGGGAGAGAAACATCAATGTGCAAGAGATACATTGATCGGTTGTCTCTTGAACGCCGCCAGCTGGGGCCTGGCCTGCAACTCGGGCATATGCCATGATTGGGAATTGAACCAGTGACCTTTCGGTTCATAGACCAAGCCACACCAGCCAGGGCTCTTTTTTTTTTTTTTTTAATTGAGGTAAAATTTCCGTAACATAAAATTCTCATTTTAGCCATTTTAGTCGACAGTTCAGTGACTTTAGCACATCACATTAGACTGTGCAGCCATCACTACAGTCTAATTTCAGAACCTTTTCATCACTCCAGAAAGGAACTCCATGTCCGTGAAGCAGTCGTGTCCTGTTGCTCCCCATCCCCCACCCCCACCTTTGGCAACCACGATTCTGCTTTCTGTCTCCCTGAGGTGCCTGTTCTGGACATTTTGTGTAAATGGAATTGTACTTTACCTTTTAGCCTTTTGTGTCTGGCTTCTCTCATGTAGTGACATGCTTTCAAGGTTCATTCACATTGTAGCTGGGACAGTCCTTCCTTCCTCTTTATCACGGGACAATATGCATTGTTTGTATATAGCACATTTATTTACCATTCACCAGTTGATGGACATTTAGATTGGTTTCACTTTTCGGCTGTTATGAATAATACTGCTATTAGCATTCTTTGAAAAGTTTTTGTTTAAACTAGTGTCTTTAGTTCACTCAGCTATATACTAAGGAGGGGAATTGCTGGGTCATATGACAATTCTATGTTTAGCTTTTGGAACAGCTGCCAAACTGTTTTCCACAATTTTATCACCTTTTTCCATCCCTGCCAACCAAGGGTTCTGATATCTGCACATACTCCACAACATTGGTTATTTTCCTTTTTCAATAATTATAAACATCCTAGCGAGTGGGAAACGGTGTCTCATTGTGGTTTGAATTTGTGTTTCTGTAATGACTAGTGATGTTGAGCATCTTTTCATGTGCTTGTTGGCCGTATATCTTCTTTGGAAAAATATCTGCTCAAGTCCTTTGTGAATTTTTAAAATTGAGTTGCTTGTTTCTTGTTGAGTTATAGGAGTTCTTTATATATTTTGCGTACTAGCCCCTTATCAGATACTTTATCTGCAAATATTCCCGTTCTGTGGGTTTTCTTTTCACTTTCTAGAGTGTCCTTTGATGCACAAAAGTTTTTAATTTTGATGAAGTCCAGTTTACCTATATTTTCTTTTAATGCTTATGCTTTTGATGTTAGTTATTCCTGGCTGTTCTAGGACTGTTGGATCTATCAGGGAAGTTCCAGAACTTCATTTCCTAAAATGATGTTCATGTAACTAAATTCTGTTGTTTTATGGGAACTTAAATTTATTAAGAATAGCATTTGCAGTAGGTTAGTGTTCTCGAGTGCTTTGGGTACTGCATAGGTCTGGTTTTTCTGTATCAGGATCCTATTCATGAAAAGAGAGTCCCTATATGTGTGTGTGCATTCACACATATACATGGTATCGTATAGTGGCACACATATAATATTTACAGGGCAGTGATTAACAAGCTGAATTTAGGAAAATAAATTTGAGAAACCAACTGAATTCAGTTTTTTATTTTGTTTTATTTTTTAGAGGTAACAAAACAAAGTGCCATGTTTACTGCAGGTTATCCTGATAAGCAAATTTTTTTAAAAGACAGAAATCACCAATGATCTTATTATCTGGAAATGACTACTGGTAGCATTTTGTTATAGTGTTTTTTCCAGTCTTTATACTTCCACAAAAAATTAGTGCTTTTTAGCATCCCTGACATCACTGGGTATTCATAGTCTTACAGATATTTGCCAAATTTGGAGATGACAAGTGGCATCCTTCTTTTTGCCCATTTCCTATTGATGTATTCATATGTTACACATTGATTCATAAAATTATATATTAAAATGTATCCACTTTAATGTCACTTGTTATATATGTTTTTCCTAGTGTGCTTCTAATTTAGTATGGTCTTTTTTTTTTTAAACATCCACATTTAAATTTTACACACAGTTAAGTCAATTTATGTTTTCTGACTTTTTCTTTGCCTTTCAAGATTATTACTTATATTTTCTTTTAAAACTTTTTTTTGGTTCTGTGTTTATATTTAAATCTGGCAATTAATTTTTGTTCATAACTTGAAGTGAGGTATAACAATTCTTCAAGTAGTTAGCTAGTTGTCCTAATGGTTCATTGAATAATTGGTGTTTCTTATTTCTAATATACTCAACTCTCTACAAATGTCTGGATGTGTTTGGCTTCCTGCTCTTCTCCATTGAGCTGCCTTACTAATTTCATAATTGTTCAATACCACTTTACTGTCATTTTTAAATATCTTTGCTTTTCTTCATTTTCCCATCATTCACCTGCATTTTCCATAATAGATATTTTCGATTATAGAAACCTGATGTGATTTTTACCAGATTATGTTAAATTTATAAACTGAATTATAGGAAATATTTTTTAAGATAGTGAGCCTTTCTACCTAACTTTATAGTATATCCCTTTTCTCAGGTACCTTGTTCTAGTCCTCTAAATTTTTTTTAAACATTTCATTTATTTATCTTTAGAGGGGAAGGGAAGGAGAGAGGGAGAGAGGGAGAGAAATATCAATGTATGGTTGCATCTCATGCATCCCTTGCCTGGAACTGGCCTGCAACCCAGGCATGTGCCCTGACTGGGAACCGAACCACAATCCTTTGGTTCACAGGCCCGCGCTCAATCCACTGAGCTACACCGGCCAGGGCTCTAGTCCTCTAAATTTTTTTGTTACATTTATTCCTAGATGTTTTCTTGGTATTGTGAATGGGAAATTTCCCCATTATATTTTGAAATTTCCATTTTGGCTGACTCTTGCATTTTATATTAATTAATAATAGATTGCCTTATGGAACTCACTCTTGGTTCTAATGGTTTTCAATTGATTCTCTTTTCAATTTATTATCTAGTGTTACTTTTATGTCTTTTCCCCAGTACCTTTATTTATTATTTCTCTTCTTTGCCTGATTGCATTGTATAGACCTTCTAGAAATATGTTGGATGGTGGTGGTAGTATGAGGTTCCCTGTTTGATTTCTGACTTTAATAAAGTCTCTATGCTTTCATTATTGTTTGAGAGTGACACTCTCAGTCCCGTCAAATAATTACTCAGTTCCTACTTGTGCACACTGCCACCGCCGTTTTTCATCTGGCAGCCACCAGGCCTACACATGAGGTTGGATGAGTTGGGTTCATTACTTGTTGCACCGAGGGAGGAACCATGCGGGGGAAGTAGGGGCTGTCTCTGCGGGAGGGTAGTTTCTACAGAGAGGCCTGAGCTGTGGTGACTTTGGGGAAGGTCCGAGGAAGGGAGGGTTTCCTCTGGACTGGGCGCTGTCGTAATGTAGGGGACGTTCTATGACTGGCTATCTGGAGAAGCCTTATCCAGAAGGACAGGTTAGACTGCAGCCCAGGCTGAGACTGGCAGAGAAGCAGCGGGCACTCATGTGAGTGAGGATGGGCAGCATTCGGTACTTTGTGACTTGGACAATGTTTATATTTTATTGGATGTGGCCGTGGAGGGGTCTCATTTCTGTCCTGATGTACTCTGGTCACCGAGTGGACTTGTCTGATGCTGATGCACTGTGACATTTACTTTCAACAGGAGAACACCAGGCCTTGTGGTGAGAGCCAGGCCTGCTCTTGGCAGCTATTTTCTGTTTCTCACTGCACTGCGAAAATCTGGGATTGATGTGGAAAGATTATATTCTGTAGTGTTTTATATCTGTTTCTGTTTTAGAGATATCTTCCTGCCCACACTGAAGATGTCAAATAGTTTTCTGAACTCTACCCCCACCCCCACCTCCAGGATAGTATCTACTATCCCTTGTTCTATAATTGTTGTTCATAAGCTTGCCACTGTCTCCAGTGTATTTACTTTCGGTTCAGGTGAGATCTCTTCAGAAGTCACGTTTTGGGTGGAGAAATGTGTGATTGCCATTTTCCTGGTTCTCTGACACACAACTGAGCCTTATTTATGAGGCTCACCTTTGAGGATCGATTCAAACTCCAGCTCCTGCTCAAGTCCCATTGCCTGGTGCCAGGCTGCAGACTTTGGCTGCACTTAAGTTAAATTTCAAAAATACATTTGGGGAGTAACTTCAGGGTTGCTGAAATTTTCTTTGTTACCAAAATAGGGACACTGAAAAGAAATGACTATGTAATATGATCTCATAAAATGAAAAATGTTTTAGCACTAAAACTGTTAAAGAAAAAATAACTCTAGAATTAAAAATATGCATAAGTTGAACTTTATGAAAAATTAAATGCATTGACATAAAATTCTCATTGTGACCTAGATCCATGAACACTTTGCTCAGGCGGCTGCCAGATTAGCCTCAGTGTGGCGGACTCTTTCTGATCTATCCTCGTCTGTCTTCCTGTACAGCCTCTTTCCAGGAGTTGCTGTCTCTGTGGGATAGAGAGATATGACCCCTCACAGGCTAGCAGGAGCCATTGTTTGAAATCGCTTGGTGTGGGTTTTAAGCAGGTATGTGAAGACACACAGACCGGAAATAACTGTTGTGAGGGAGGAAGTTTTTGTGCTCACAGGTGCCTAGAAACAGGAGACAAGATCACTGGCCAAGATGGAGGTGTAAATAGATACACTTTTCCTCCTTGTGCAACCAAAAGAAGGACTTCAACAAATTTAAAAATGAAAAATGATGAGAATTGCCAGAAAATTGAACTGTATGGAAGCCCAACAACCAAGGAGTTAAAGAAGAAATATTAATCCAGATAGCACCACAACTGATCGAAGAGGGTTGCCTCACCCTGGCAAATACCCAAGGCTCCGCACCTTACACTGTAACAGGTATGTCGAGGCAAAGAAATGTAGCCTGAATGAAGGACTAGATCAAAACTTCAGAAAAAGAACTAAGTGATAAGGAGATAGCCAACCTATCAGATGCACAGTTCAAAACACTGGTAATCAGGATGCTCACAGAAATGGTTGAGTACATATGCAAAATAGATGAAGAAGTGAAGGCTATGAACATTGAAATAAAAATATATAGGGAACTAACAGTGAAGGGAAGGCAAGTCAACAATTTGGAACAGAAGGAAGACATAAACATTCAACTGGAACAGAATGAAGAAACAAGAATTAAAAAAAGTGAGGAGAGGCTTAGGAAACTCTGGGACAACTTTAAATGTTTGAACATCCAAATCATAGGGGTGTCAGAAGGAGAAGAGGAAGAGCAAGAAATTGAAATCTTATTTGAAAAAGTAATCAAGGAAAACTTCCCCAATCTGGCAAAGGAAATAGATTTCCAGGACGTTCAGGAAGCTCAGAGAGTCCCAAGGAAGTTCGACCCAAGGCGGAACACACCAAGACACATCATAATTACATTAGCCAAGATTAAAAATAAGGAGAGAATCTTAAAAGCAGCAAGAGGAAAGGAGAGAGTTACTTACAAAGCAGTTCTTATAAGACTATCAGCTGGTTTCTCCAAAGAAACCTTGCAGGCAAGAAGGGGCTGGAAAGAAGTGTTCAAAGTCATGAAAGGCAAGGATTTACACTCAAGATTGCTCTATCCAGCAAAGCT
Organism: Anoura caudifer; assembly: GCA_004027475.1. NCBI lineage: Eukaryota > Metazoa > Chordata > Mammalia > Chiroptera > Phyllostomidae > Anoura > Anoura caudifer. Next base: position 8,912 of record PVKU01011059.1, on the reverse strand, counting down.
ATCGTTTAGAAATGGAAGGGTAGATAAAGTGCTTCCCAGATAAGGTAAATGTTAAAGGGACTTACCTAAGAAAAAGAAGATCAAAATTATGAACAGTAAAATGATGATAAACTCACAACTGTCAACAACTGAACTTAAAAGACAAACAAAAACAAAGTGAACAACTAGAATAGGAACAGAATCACAGAAATGGACATCCCATGGAGGGTTATCAGCAGGGAGGGGGAGGGAGGAGAATGGGGGAAAAAGTACAGGGAATAAGAAGCATAAATGGTTGCTACAAAACAGACAGGAAGGTTAAGAATAGTATAGGGAATGGAGAAGCCAAAGAACATATATACGAGCCATGGACATGGGCTAAGGAGGGCAATCCTGGTGGGAGGGAGGCTGCAGGGAGGAGGGAGGTAAAGGGGAGAAAAAACATGGGACAACTGTAATAGCATAATCAATAACATATACTTAAAAAAAAAAAAAGGAACAGGAGACAGAGCGAGCACGCAGGGCTATGCGGAAGCCCCAGGGTTGGCCAGGAGGCAGAGTGAGTGAGGGGATTACCAGGAAAGAGCCTTTCCTGTAGATTCTGGGAAGGAACAGGCAAGGCAGGGTCCACAGTTTTAGGACTGGCTCGTTTGGGTAATTTCAGTGGGCCCTGGGGCATCGGGGTTCTCCCAGGTTGTCTGGTACCTAATCCTTGGGTGTTTAGGGCTGGGGGTTGTGACCCTAAGTTTAAGAGCTTGAACAAGGAAGTAGATGGGGTTGTGGGCTCTGCCTTGATTGGTTTGCATATGAACGATGCACTCTCAGGAGAGTTTAGGAATGGAGAAATTGACCGGCCCTGGGAGGGGCAGTCTGTCCAGAGTCAGTGAAGCCCCAGATGTCCAGAGCCAGAATTACAGAACATAAAAAGGCACAGGTAATATTCCAAAGCTAGCTGGCGACAGTACACCTAACATTCTTATGAGAGTCTTGCCTTAGATGTCTGCTGGTCTTAGGTTTACAGATGTATCGGCCACTTTTTGTATTTGTATGATCTTCATAAGTGTTTTCTTTGGAATATTCTTTCTGGGGTCTCTGGCCTAACGCCTTTACAAAGCCAGAAATCCGTAATCTGACTTTAAAAAGCTTGATGCATTTTCAGACTTACAGTCATAATCTCTAAAAGCAACAGAGCCAAAGCCTGTCCATTGCACTGCCGGGCCTTTTTATTTATGTAAATGAACTACATTTCTTACAGGGCATATGATTGTGCCAAAGCTGGTAGCGAAGATGGCTAGAAAAAACATCAACTGCAAAAAAATGATCCTCAACAATTCGGCCCACGAATTCTCCTTCAACTTCAGTGACAGAATTAGCAACAGTGGAATTTCTGGGAACCCTGACTGTGAACTCATCCACTAACAAAAAGCACTCAGCTCTCACGGCGCTGGTGTAGCTGCCTTGGTAATAACAGTACATTAAATATGGCCCCTGAAATGATCATGCAGAGTTCAGGAATTAAGCCCTGCCATGCATGGTAATTCCATAAACATATAAATTTGGAACCAGATAAAGCCACACAGAAACATTCCGAGACCTTCTCAGGCTCATAGGACTGGGCTGCTCGTAGAACCTTTGATGTTTGACTCTGTCACCAGTCTGTTCTTTGTCCTTCCTGTGGGCCATTTCCTTAGGTAAGAAGATGTGCTTCTGGAGAAAACCAGTCCAGTGTCGTGTTTCACACGCAGTTCTTCAGGCTCCCTTGAATGCCACTGGAGGACTTAGGGTCGTAGAGAGCTTATTGATTATACCAGGTGGTGACTTGGAGCAAATCGCCTCTTTCTTCTCGATCTGCTTCCTCACTGGGAAAGTGGGCTTCAGGGCAGTGAGGACCGGATGGGAAGTTGTGTGGTGAATGCTTGGCCCAAGCAGGGGCTCAACAACCTGAGCTGCTCACATTGTAAAATGAGTAGGAGATGGGTGTGCGTGTGAGTTAGAAATTTTCACCTGGTGCACCGTGAGAATTTTTAAAAAACACAACACCTGACCGTGTAATCAGGGGCAGTGACCTCTTTTCCCTGAGGCTGGCAAATAAAAAAAAATAACAACAGCAACACAACAATAGCTGCCTGGGGTGAATGAATCAATATTATACCTTTATTTTTGATCTGCAAGAAATCTAATATATTTTTTTGGTGTGCCACACCAAATGGTAATTAGTTTCTGTGTGCCTAGAGATGGAAAAGGTTGAAAATTGCTGGTGTAAGTAACTGGAGCACGATTTGGTGAGGTTCATGGCAAAGCTATGGGAGCATTTCTATGGGAGCGCCGAGCTGGCATGAATTGCTTTTCTTCTACTTATGGCCATAAAGTACAAATGGACATGTAACCCTTTGTAGAATGAAGACAAATGCTCCACATCTTCTTCTTTCCACTAAAATTTTACACACCCTTTCCATCTACCTTCTCTAGTTGGAAGACTCCACTGTGTTCCCAGCCAGGCAGTGGGGGGAGCAAGTCTCCAGACAGGAGCTCCCTTCTCAGCACCAGGTTTACCGTCTTCCCTCCCTGATACTGCCTTCCCCTCCTTGTGCTCACAGAGGAAGGAAGGTCCCCACTCTGCCTATGCCGTCCACTCACTGTGCCCTGAATCCCCCTGCTTTCTGCCACTGGACACTGTCCACCACCAGCTCCCTCCTCTCCTAGACCAGGGGTGGCCAGCCCCTGGCCCGCAGGCTGCATGTGGCCCAGGATGGCCATGAATGCGGGCCAACACAAGCTCATAAATTTACTTAAAACACTGTGAGATTTTTTTTGTGACTACATGTTGCAGTGTATTTAATGTGCGTCCCAGAAACACCAAAAGGTTGGACACTCCTGAGTCCTAGACCATTTCTATCAGCACACTAAGGTCCTTGAGCATCCCCGTTAGAAAACATTATAGAACAACAGCAACAAGGAAACTCACAGATTCCTCTCTTGATGCCACAATCCATATTTCCATCTACATTTCTTGTCCCATTCACTGTTTTAAGAAATGAACTTTATGTATGTCACAGAGGATTATGCTATTAAACAGATATGGCTAAAGCTCACTTTGACCCCTCTCCTCACCCTGGTTCCCTCCCATGACCAGGGGTAACCAGGGTCACCTGTTCTTTGGTATCCTTCCAGCCCCTTTTACATTTTTACACGTTTGTACGTCCTGGGAGAAAATGTGCCATATTATTTGTGTGCATGCCTGTGCACACATGTGCATTTGTGTGCTTTACCGACATAGGATCACTCTGTATCAGCAGCTTGGTCCTTCTCCCTTTATGTGCTTCCGAGGTTTATGTTAGCATACGGAAATTATATTAGTTCATATAAACTTACGTTCTCTGAGCTGCAGATACTAATTGCTAATATTTATTGTGTGCTAAATATGTCCCAAGTGCAATTCTAATTGTTTTACATGTAGTTACCCATTTAGGCCTGTCAATGACCCTGTGAAGTAGGTCTTGTTATCTCAATTTTAATAAGGAAACTGAGGCAGAAAGACAGCAAGTACCTTGCTTAAGGTTGTGTGCTCAGTAACTGATTTTACAGTCAGGATGTAAAATCAGGCATTTGCCTCCACAGTATGGGCTGCTAGTCAGTCCATTGTTCTATAGCTTGAATATCTCATGGCATATTTAGGTATTTTTCTGTTATTTCCCATTTTTGTTGAGAATAAACAAAGCTTCAGGGAACCTCTTGTACGTGCGTGCCTGCTGGCAGGATGTGAGTGTTTCTCTCTGGAGACACTGGAAAGTGGAACATCTGACGTGTTTCACATTATCATAAATACTGTCAAGTCACCCTGGGAAAAACCTGGCCATCCTACACTCCCGCCGGCCAAATAGAGGCCTACGTGTTTCCCAGGCCTTCACCGACACTTGACAGCAAATCCTAAAAATTTTCTAGTCACGTAGGCTAAAAACGGAACCTCATAATTTCTACTTGCCTTTGAGTGTTTGTGGGTGGAGCATCTTCTCATGGCATTGCTGGTCGTTTACAGTATTTCTTTTGTGAGCTGCCTGTTGATCATCTTTACCCATTTTTCTGTGGGGATATTTGTCTTTTTCTTTTGGTTTGTAAGCATTGTTTATATATTTTGGAAGCCACAGCTTACACTCCAATATGGTTTCTATCTCTACGCAATCTTTCAGGGTCATAGCACCCTCCCTGCAGTGGATTCCCTAGATCCTTCCCCGTCAGTATCTCACTCTACATTACCAACCTACACCACGGCCCTGAGGCTCCGAGGCTCACAGAGGAAAACCGCGGCCACTAGATGGCAGTAGCGCACAGCGGACTTGACCTGAGCAGCACTTTGACAGTTGCCTGAGTGCAGAAAGTCCCTCACGGTGGGAGATCTTACAGGGACAGAGGTGTGGGCCACCACTCAGGAGGGAAAGAGGGCAAGGCCCTCCTGGTGGAGAGAGATATCATACAGGGCGGCGATTGGGGGCTTGTGTGTCCGAGCGACGTTGCTCTGCAGCACAGTAGTTGGTCTTGGGCCATGAAGGCAGGCCCAGGGAAGGCCCTTGGGTGTTAGTAGTTCATTTGCTTTTGACAAAGATGCGGAGCCCTGGTCATGTCTGTGTACTGAGAGGAAGGCCCGGTGGGAGGGCAGGGCTGGTGGAAGTGGGGCTGTGGATCCCCACAGGACAGAGAGACTGGCTTTAGGTGCAGAGGGGCACGTTGTTGCTGGAGAGGGTCTGAGCTTCCTCTTGCAGCTGGGAAGACCACGTGACCCCAGGGGTGAGGTGGAAGGTGAAGGGAGGGCATTTCAGGGAGTTGATGCCAGATGGGCTTTCTTTTGAGGTGAAAGAGGATGGGAGTATATCTTCCAAGGGTAAGCAGGGCCAGGGTAGGCTTCAAGAGAAGGGTGAGTTTTGGTAAAGCATTTTTTTTAAATTGAACTAATTCAACATACCATAAACTCTCACCCCTTTAAAGTCTTTAAAGTGTGCAATTCAGTGGTTTTAGTTTATTCATAAGATGTGCAACCATCACACTATCTACTTTCAAGATACTGTCATCATCCAAGTGACCCGCATTAGGTAGTCACTTTCTAGTCCTCCACTTCCAGGCGCAGGAACCACTAATTTGTTTTCTCTATGATTTGCCTCTTCTTGATATTGAATCATATTATATGAAGCCTTTTGTGACTGGCTTCTTTCCCTTGATTTTATGGACTGCATGATCGTGTCCCCCCAGATTTATATGTTGAAACCCTAACCCCCAATGCATAGCAGTGGGAGGTGGGGCCTTTGGGATGATTAGGTCAAGAGGGTGGAGCTCTGTGATGCTATCAGTGTCCTTATGAAGGAGAAAGAGAACTGGTGCTCTCTCCCCACCACATGAGGATGCAGCAGGTAAGTGGCCACCTGCCAGCCAGGAGGTGACCCCTCACCACAGCCCAGCCACACTGGCACCCTGGTCTCAGACTTCCAGCCTTCAGAACTGTGAGAAATAAATGTGTGTAAGCCATCCAGACTAGCATCCTCCTAGAGCAGCCCGAACTAAGATACTTTGCATAGTATTTTCAAAGTTCAGCTATGTTGCAATATGTTTTAGAACTTTTTTTTTTTTTTTTTTTTAATGGCTGGATGGTATTTCGTTGTGCGGGTGAACCACTTCATCTATTCACCAACTGATAGACATGGGGTTGTTTCCACTTTTTGGCTAGTATAAATAATGCTGCTGTGAATATTTATGTACAGATTTTTGTGGACATATGTTTTCAACTCTTTAGGTATATATTTAGTAATGGAGTTGCTAACTCTATGTTTAGCTTTTTAAGGAATCATTAAACTGTTCTCCACAGTGGCAGCCCCATTTGACATCCCCACTGGTGTTGTACAAGGGCTCGTTTCTCTATGTCTCACCAGCATTTGTTATTGTCTTTTGGATTATCATCATCCTAGTGTGCATGAAGTGGTGTCTCACTGTGGTTTTGATTTGCATTTCCCTAATGACTAACTACGTCAAGCATTTTTTCATGGGCTTGCTGGTCATCTGTGTATTTTCCTTGGAAAAATATCTGTTCAAATCCTTTGCCAATTAAAAAATTGAGGGTTTTTTTTTTTTGTTGTTGTTGAGTTGTACGAGTTCTTTATATATCTTGGGTACTAGTCCCTTATCAGATGTAGGATTTGTAAATATTTGTTCCATTCTGTGAGTTGTCTTTTTACTTTCATGATAATGTCCTTTAGAGTTGAAGATCTCTGGACTAACAACAGCAACAACACTGGTTATTGTTATTATTAACGATCAGCATTTGAATTCTTACTAAGTGCTAGACCCCAGGCTAAATCACTTACGTGCAGGATCTCATTTAGTCCTTACAAAGGTCCATGAGGAAAAGTGTGAGCTGCCTGCTGCTGCTTGCCCGCTGTTGGATGTTGGCCGACTTACCTGCCCTTTCTGGGTAGGGTTTCCAGTGTGAGCAAGGAAATACAGGGTACCCAGTGAATTTTAAAGTTGAGATAAGCACCAAATCATTTTTACCTTGGTTTAGAATAAGTATGTCCCATGCCATATTTGGGATATGCTTATACTAAAATAATTATTCCTTGTTTATTTGAAATCCAGATTTAACTGGGCACTCAGTATTTTATCTGGTAATAATATTTCTGTGACTGTTTCTTTACTGCCTACATTAGAATAAGAACGGTGCCTAGGTCTTTAGGTATCTCAGTCACTTCGGGCTGCTATAGCAAATTATCATAGACTGGGTGACTTTGAAACAAATATTTATTTCTCACAGTTCTAGAGGCTGGAAGTCTGTGATCGGGGGTCAGCTAGTCGGGTTCAGGTGAGAGCTCTCTTCCCAGGTGCAGACAGACGACCTCTCTGCGTGTGCTCACATGGCAGAGGGAACAAGGGAGCTCTCTGGCCTCTCTCCTCAGGGCACTGACCCCATTCAGGAGGGCTCCACCCTCAGGACCTAGTCACCCCCCAAAGGCCCACCTCCTGAAACCATTGCAATGGGGCTTACGATCGCAGCATGAGTTTGGGGGGTGGGGTATAAGCGTTTAGCCCATAACATTCTGGTTGGTTAGGGGAATCAGATACATAACACATATGCAGCTTTTAGAGTATGATGTGGCACAAAGTAAAAACCAAAATCTTACCTCTGTTGTAGTGTTACTTTTTCTAGTTTGCAGCCTGAATTTCTTTCGCAGAACGCAGGTATGGAGATTGTGGTGGGAAACAAATGAAAGGAAATGATAATGATGTTTCAGGCTTGTTGGTGCAAAATTGAATTCTGAGATTCGTGTCCTTTTCAGGGCAGGGGTCGTGTAGGTCAGTATTATGAATTGGGATGTAAACTAATTGTTTGCCTAGCTCAGCTGGTTACGATGAGGTGGTTAACATACTGACCTCCCCTTGGGATAAGTGTGCTGGGACACCCGGGCCTGCACAGGCCTCTCCTGTGGGGATGGGAACCTCACCTCAGCACACAAGGCTCTTCCCTGTGCACAGGATCGTTACAAGTTCAGAGAGCTTTCTCCCAACCTAGGTGGCAAGTGCTCTGCCGGTAACATTTGTAAAAAGGATATTATTAAGTGAGCAAGACGTGAGGAGTGGACTTGCCAAGGGGAGTAACTTTGTGTTTGGACCAAGAGGAATCTGGTAATATGCCTAAAAGAAGCCAAGCAGACACAAAGAGAAACATTGGTACATAACCCGAGGGGGTGAAGGTTCTGTATGCGGCTTTGCTGATGGGCCACGCAATGGGAAAACGGTGAGGAAGATGCGACGCCTGACCCCGGCCACCAAGGGGCTCTGTGCAGCAATGGTGGGAAATGTCCTTTCGTGGCTGAGAGGCTTGTACGTGAAGGTCATGATAGATAATGAGGGTATGTTTATCTGGTAGAAAACTCTTAAAATTGATTTTCTGATTAGTGACTTAAATAGATTTGTTTACAGCTATGGGAATCAGAATAATTCCTGCAGAAAGGATTAGGTAATAGTTTCCTCACTACTGACTAACTATCTGGATCATTAGGGCAAAATCAGGTGTTGCAGGAGAAGCCAAGGAACGGCCGTCATTCCGCACTTGCCTGTGAGTGGAGTCCAGTTTGGGCGGGCCACCTGCCCCGGCTTCGCAAAGGCACGGCAAGCTCAGGAGCTGTAGGATGGTTCAATGTTGGGCCCCTAATTCCAGTCATTAGCTTTTGCCATATCAGTACCCAGTCTTTCCTAGTATGTGTTTCATATTTTAGAAAAATCTACTGCTTTTTAAGCTTATTTTTTAACTTTACATTTTAAAGTAATTTAAAATTCAGTTACAAAAATAGTGCAGATTTTCTGTATACTTTTTACCCAGTGGTCTTACTTGGGTATTTCACTACATCTTTCTCTCTCTCTCTCAACACACACAAAACTGCATATTTTTTCTGTGTCATTGAGAATAAGTTGTAGATAATGATGCTTCATTTGCCCTTAATACTTAAGTGTGTATTTCCCAGAAGACAAGGACACTTCTCTCCAGAACCAAAATATAACCATGAACTTGGAAAATTAATATTGATGCAGTTCTACCACCTAACCCTCAGACTCCATTCATATTTTGCCAGTTGTCCGATAATGTCATTTATCAGTCCAGCATCCAAGACAGATTTCCATTTCGTTTTCATGTCTCTTTAATATCCTTCAATCTGAGACAGTTCATCTTTCCTTGACTTTGATAACCTTGGCACTTAATGAAGATTACAGAGTATTTTGTGGAATGTCTCTCAGTTTGGATTTGTCTGGTGGGTTTTTTTTTTTTTTTTTTTTTTTTTTTTTTTTTTTTTTTTTTTTTTTTTTTTTTTTTTTTTTTTTTTTTTTTTTTTTTTTTTTTTTTTTTTTTTTTTTTTTTTTTTTTTTTTTTTTTTTTTTTTTTTTTTTTTTTTTTTTTT
>PVKU01011058.1:0-46616 GCA_004027475.1 Anoura caudifer | reverse complement strand
CAACAAGTGGAAAACTTATTTGAACAAATAATAAAGGAGAACTTCCCCAATCTGGCAAAGGAAATAGACTTCCAGGAAGTCCAGGAAGCTCAGAGAGTCCCAAAGAAGTTGGACCCAAGGAGGAACACACCAAGGCACATCATAATTCCATTAGCCAAGATTAAAATGAAGGAGAGAATTCTAGAAGCAGCAAGGGATAAAGGCAGAGTCACCTACAAAGGAGTTCCCATCAGACTGTCAGGTGATTTCTCAAAAGAGACCTTCCAGGCAAGAAGGGGCTGGAAAGAAGTATTCCAAGTCATGAAAGGCAAGGACCTACATCCAAGATTGCTCTATCCAGCAAAGCTGTTATTTAGAATGGAAGGGCAGGTAAAGTGCTTCTCAGATAAGGTCAAGTTAAAGGAGTTCATCATCACCAAGCCCTCATTATATGAAATGTTAAAGGGACTTACATAAGAAAAAGAAGATAAAAAATACAGCAGTAAAAAGACAGTAAACTAACAATTATTAACAACCACACCTAAAACAAAGGCAAACTAAGCAAACAGCTAGAACAAGAACAGAAACACAGAAATGGAGATCACATGGAGGGTCAGCAACAGGGGAGTGGGAAGGGGAGAGGGGGACAAGGTACATAGAAGAAGTAGCACAGACGGTGGGTAGAAAATAGACAGGGGGAGGGCAAGAATAGTGTGGGAAAAGTAGAAGCTAAAGAACTTATGACACATGGACATGAACTAAAGGGGGGAATGTGGGTGGGAGGGGGTGTTCAGGGTGGAGGGGAATGAAGGGGGGAAAATGGGACAACTGTAATAGCATAATCAATAAAATATAATTTTAAAAAGATTTTATTTATTTATTTTCAGAGAGGATAAGGGAGGGGGAGAGAGAGGGAAAGAAACATTAATGTGTGGTTAGCTCTTGCATGCCACCCACTGGGGACCTGGCCCACAATCCAGGCCTGTGCCCTGACTAGGAATTGAACCAGCAAGCCTTTGGTTCACAGGCCGGCTCTCAATCTACTGAGTCACATGAACCAGGGCAGAAACCTCCTTGTTTTAATAAAGTTGGCTATAAAGTATGCTTCTGTAATGTTAATTTTGGAAACTCATGACAAAAATTACAAAATCAGAGATACATTCCCACTGAGGGAAAAATTCCCCTTTGACAATTAGGGACCCCATATAATGAAGGCATTAAAATGGGTCAAGCATCCTACTGAAAACTCTCTTCCTCTGTGCCTTATTATATTTGTATTTATCTTATTTAACAAGCCCTAAGGTGTCACTTACTATGCGTCTGACGTTGTTCTAAGTGGTTTACAGATATCAGCTCATTTAATCTTTATAAAACACTTCTTATCTTTATTTTATAGATAAGGACACTGAATCACAAGAGGTTAAGTAAATTAGCAAAGATCACACACTTTCCTTCACTATAGGCCATTTCTGGATCATAACCTCATGATTCTGACTTGACTCTTGCAGCTTCACAACTTGACTTTCCCACCCAGTATATGGATATTTCCCATATAGTTATCACATCACACCCTACTGTATTGGGCAGTAACAGCAAACTACACCAGTAGGCATTATGAAGTGAACCTGACTTTGGCCCTGAGAGCCAAAGTGTGCTGCTACTAACCAGTTGCAACTGGGAATTCCCAATTTGGGAAGCCCAGCAACCCAGTAAGAAATAGAAAGCCTCAGCATGGCATCACCATACAGCAAAGAACTGCTTGCTGTAGTGGGCAGCCCCTCGAGGAAACATGTGGCCACTCCCATCAGAATATTATAGAAGGTTGTAGTGGGCTACAGGGCTCTTCCCACCAGTCAGGTTTCTCACTACTGGGGGACCATCTTGACCACCAGACTTTTGCAAGGAACTAGTGAGTCACTGGGGACTGCATCCATTCCCCCATTTGTATTCTTGACACCAAATCCTTTGTGCTGTTTGCTTGATGGTTCTATAGTAAGCAAAGTACAAGCAACTTGGGGCCAGTATGAGTCATCATAATCACTATGTATATGTGCGTATGTGTGTAATGACCTTAAGGATTGGTCTAGCATATGATACTCTGTGTTAGCTCTTAGTACAGATTCTTTGGACCACAACCGGCCTTTGTAATCTGAGCTATATCAGGCCTCCTGGGCAAGTGATGTAAGAACTCTGAGTCTCAGATTTTCCATCTGTAAACATGTGAGTCAATATTATGTAGTGAAAAGAAAAAAAGAGTTTGTGTAAGATAAGTTTTTTATTCATTCATTCACTAAAAGAATACTTAGGGAGTATCCATTATGTTTAGTCACTGAGTTGGGCACTGGAGACACAGTGGTGAGCAAGGCTGATATTGGCATAGTTCTTGCCCTTGTGAAGCTTGTATTCTAGTTGATAAAACAGGCAAAAGGCAAGCAAACAAATAAATACCTATAAACTGAAATAAGTGTCACACAGTAAATGCTATGATAGAAATGGTATATGGGGGATGGAGGAGGGGAAAACCTACTTTCCACAGAATGTTCAAATAAGATTTCCCTTAAAAAGTAATATTTAAGTCAATTTATTATTTACTAAATTTGTGGCCTTGGCTAAATTACAGTAAGTTTAAAAATTACAATATAAAACTATTCTGAGCCTCTGTGGGCATAAATTCTACCTCCCAGAATCCTTGTGATGATCTGATGATATGTGTAAAACATGAAGCACATAGCCCTGGCTGGTGTGGCCCAGTGGATTGAGTGTCAGCCTGCAAACCAAAGGGTTTCAGGTTTGATTCCCAGTCAGGGCACATGCCTGGGTTGCTTGGGCAGGTCCCCAGTAGGGGGCACACATGAGGTAATCACACATTGATATTTCTCTCCTCTCCCTCTCTCCTTCCCTTCCCCTCTAAAGATAAATAAATAAAATGTTTAAAAAATAAAATTAGCAAAAATACTATTCTCTTACACTTTAAGATGGAACCTAGATGCCTACCATTTAAGGTCTCCCCCATCAGGAAATCTGAATAAGCCTTTCCCTAAAATAATCAGCTAGCAAAGCAGCCAATTAATGTTCTGTAATTTTCCAAATTGTTTCCACTTAGATTTCCCTATCACTGACTTAACCCTCCGCAAAAAATTATGTGATATACCCACTACTGGATCCTTGCAGTGCTCTAGGACCTGGCACCTTGATTTCTCCTTTGGGTGGAACAGGAAAATAAACCTTTGTTAAGGAAAGCATGCTGTGTTTCTCTCCACTTACAGGTGAGGGTCCAGCAGAGTTTAATTTCCACACCCAAGGTCACATAGCAAAGTTGCCAACAAGCTCAGGCCAGAATTCAGGCTGTGGGCTCCTTTGCAACTATTTTCCTGCTTAGACCAGTGGTTGCCTGGGGTGATGGTTTGAAAATCAATTCAGCCAAAGTAAAACCCCTATTGACTGGTTATTCCATCACAAGACACACACACACACACACACACACACACACACACACAGCACTAAGGTAGTCGAACCTTTTAAAAGTACTTATTGTTAATAATATACCTACAAGTAAAAGTTTAAGCCATGTTTCAGAAATAGTCTGAAATGTGGCAAGGATCACACTGTTGGGCCAAGAAGGAGGTAAAAGTCCTCAACTTGATAAAGCAAAACCAATATCCTTGGTTTATGATTTAAGATGTTTTCATGTTGAAGAAAGAACTGCTATTCATTCAATCACTGTTTTCAATTATTAATATTAAAGATTATAAATCTCTAACTGGAATTTTGTCTGAATCAACCATGGTATAACATAAATCAGCACCTAAAACCCTGGGGGCCTTATGAAGTTTTCATCTTCAAAAAACTTATTGAAAATATGTTTTTACACTCAAACAGGTATACTCATTTTCAATTATACTCAATACAATCAGTCCTCATCCTAAAATTTAAGATCCCTTTTGAAATTAGAATAATATACTTATGCATCAAGCTGAACTATGGTTATTTTCAAATTATCCAATATAGAAAAATCATGGGTATGCTTGAAACAAATTAGAAGCAATGGATGTAACAGCTGTTTCCTAATACAATACTTTTGAGCAGGGCCTAGAAATAGATCTAGTAATATCCCTGGTTTGGTGGCCAAAGCAATTCAAGCAAATTAGAGATGCATATGCTTTTGTCAATGACTATACTAAAATCAAATCTGATATCCTTTCAAAACCAGTATTATAGATAGTAATTAGTATCACTTCTGACAAGTCAGTTGAGAACCATCCCAGATCTCCAACATATGTAATAGAGTGTTTCAATAGGATTGTCCCTTTAAGCACAATTTCACAGAAATCACTCAAAGAAACAAAATAGGAGTAACTGTAAAACAGGTACAATTTGGCAACTTGACTCTCCTAAAACATTAGAAATGTGCTGATATATAGTCAAAGTAATGTAGGGTAGGAAAAATTCTTGAAGAACAAGATGAATTACTGCAATATGGAAGAGCTTCCACTTCACCATGAACAGGAACAATTTTATGGTTCCAAAAGTGAACTTGATTTTCATTTGTCTTGTTAAAAATATTCACCATTACATATAGTGAATATTATATGAGCTGTTCTCATAGTTTCCTATGGAAGATAAAGCTGTTTAGGTATCAAAATATTCAGGCATCTTCTAATACAAGACTAGGTATTGTTAAGTGAAAATGACGTGAAACTGGGATACTCAACAAATGTTGAACTCCGGGACACCACTTTCTTCTATGGTTTCTTCTACCCTCAGCTTGGCTAAATACTGTTTACTCATTAACCCTTTAAATGAGGTTCCATCATGGGCAATCTCTGCTCTTCTTACTGCTAGGGCCTCGATGGCCATCCAGAAACAAACCTGTGTCCTTGGCTCCAGTATCTGCTGTCCCAACCTCTCCCTGGATGTCCCAATGACCTCTCAAACCTGCATGTACAAAAGCAAACCCATCATCTCTCTCCATCACCTCCACGATCCTGCATAACTTCCCATAGCCGTCTACCTACCAATACCACCTGGTCTTCCTCTGTATTTCAGCTGTGCTTGCCAGAAATTTGAGAGCCATTCTAGAAAGACTACAAGGAATAAGAATAAAGTGTGTGGGCTTTGGAGTTAGATTTCTCCAGGTGCTTCCACATTCTAATTAGATAAACTACCAGCAAGATTTTCCCACTTACTATCTGATTCCATATATAGCCTGGACACTAGAATCAAGCTGGATTCATAGCCTGGCTCAGTTACCTGTTGCATGTGTCACCTTGGGCAAGTTACTTAACTTTTATGGGCTTCAGTTTGTTCATCTGTGAGATAAAGATAATAGAATTTCTTACCTCATACGTTGTTGTGAGTATCAAAAAATACTGCATGTTAAGCACTAGCACAATGCCTGGAATACAGTAAGCACTCATTAAATGTTAGTCATTATTATAAGTATCTATATTCTTCCCTTTTCCAATCATGTTTTTATCTTAACATTTTACTATAAAAATTCCCAGACAAAAAGAAAAGCAAAAACAAAAAAATTGTACAGTAAACATGCACATCCTTACCACTTAGGATCTACTATTGTTACCAGCTTGCTATGTTGACTTTAGCATACATGTATCCATCAGCCTATCAATCCATTCATTGTTCCCTCTTAATTTTTATGCATTTCAAAGTAAGTTGCTGCATCAGTTAATTTTATCCCTAAATGCTTTAGCATGCTTAGCATTAACCAGAGTTCAATATTTTGTTTGATTTTTAAGTAAAACTAATGGGCAATGAAATATACGAATCCTAAATGTACCCTTTGATGAGTTTTGACAAATGCATATACCCCGTGTAACCCAAACCCCAGTCAGGGTACAGAACATTTCCATCAACCCAGAAAGTTCTCCCACGCCCCTTCACAATTGTGATACTCTTACCTACCCAAGAGGCAGCTGCTGTTGTGATTTTTTCTACCAGAGATTAGGTTAATCTATTCTAGAATGACATATAAATGGAGTTTTACACTATGTACTCTTATCCCCAATCTTTTTAACCATGATAAAGTTGACAGATAGAAAAAATCTGCTGTTTTATTAATTGACATTAATACTGAAGATGAACTTTTAAGTTATTACTTAAAAATTTTTTTTATTTTATGTCCACTATTTATTGGCTTTGACTCTGGAAACAGACTTGATTCTTGGCTTACTAGATGTGCAAATTTGGAAAATTACTTGGCCTTCCAGAGCTTCAGTTTTTTAATCTCTAAAGTGGAAGTAATAATACATTTATCTCATAGAATATTACTATTTTATAGGATTGTGAAAATTATGAGGTAATGCATGTAAAGCACTTATTATTGCAATGTTGGAAACATAGAAAGTGGTCAATGAATGTTAGCTAGTATTTTTATGTGGTTCTTTGTAGGTTAAGAATAATTACTATGCTCTTGTTTCATATCCACATACATAGCTCATTGCTTCATGACCTCCTCCTCTCTACTCAATTGTCACCTCAACTGTAAGAGCTCCCCTAATCATTGTATTTTAACATAGCAACTATCCCAGCACTACTTCCCTATCTTGCTGTACTGGGTTGAATCGTGTCCCTTCAAAAGCTACATAGGATCTTTGCACGTTTAATCATGTTGAGATGGAGGTCACACTGGGTTAGGATAGGCCCTAACTCCAATGATTGGTGTCCTTATAAGAGGAGAGACAGAGAGACACATAGAAACACACAGAAACAGTACTGTTTAATGACAGAGACAGAGATTGGAGTGATGTGTCTATAAAACAAGAAATACCAAGGATTGCCAGCAACCACCAGAAGCTCTGAAGAGGTGAGGATGGATCATTACCTAGAGCCTTTGGAGGGCCTGCCAAAACCTTGATTTTGGACTCCTCCCTTCCAGAACTAAGAGAAAATAAATTTCTGTTGTTTAAAGCCACCCAGCTTGTTACAGCAACCCTAGCAAACTAATACACTTGTCTTATTTTTTGGCATAGCACTCACCATCTAACATACTAAATATTTATTTTGCTTATTATCTTTTCCCCCTCACTAGAAGGTAATATCGTTGAGAGCATACACTTTTGTTTATACTGATTCCCTAGCACTAAAAGGGTGCCTAGCACATAATAGATACTCAATAAACATTCTTAGAAGGAAGAAGGAAGAAGGGAAGGGAGGGAGGAAGGAAGAAAACTCACTGTTCCTACTACGCTAAATACCATGATTTTTGAGTTTGTCTTTTTTTAATTTAAGATGGTTTGTGATGTGAAGCTTTTGTGTTCAAATTCATCTTTGTTTAGTGTTTTCCGTCATCAATGTTATGTTTGAAACAGCTTTTTCCCAATCTCATGGTCATATATTCACCTTATTTTCTTCCTAGTATTTTATAACCTAATTTTTGTTTTGTTTGTTATGGAAATTTTAAATATAGAGAAAACTGGAGAGAATAATATAAGGTGCCGTTTCATTTTTTACATTCAGCTCTCCATCCATCTGGAATTTATTTGATGTGTGGGCTGAGAGACTGTTAGCTATTGTTTTGCTTTAGGTGTTTTCAAAATAGTTAACCAATTACCCCAGCAACTTTTATTGACTAATCTATCTTTTCTTTACCAATTTCAAATGACGCTTTAATAACCATCTAAACACTTATACCTAGATCCATAGAACAGAATAGAAATCTCAGCAATAGGCACCTATTTTTGCACTCATGTCATTTTTAAAATGCTGCTTTAGAATAGGTTTTAATATCTATCTGTTCAAGTTCCACATCTTGATTCCTTTTTTCTCAGTATTTTCTTGACCATTCTTCCCTGTCATCATGAAGTTTGGAAACCATCCCTTTGAGATACTGTTTAAAATTTACTCATGTATTTGTAAGCAAAAGCCTCCTCTACCTCTAGCCCTTTGCCTCTGCCCTGATTCAAATCCCCATTTCCCATCTGTTAAATAGCCTTCTAGCTGGCTTCAGACCCAGGGCTCTCCAACCCAGGCTCTGCATTGCCATTACAGTGGTCTTATTAAATGGGCAAATTTGGGTTATGTTACCTCTCTGCTTAAAACTCTTAAGTGACTTCCCTTTCCTGTTGGAACAAGGTTCCATGACCTGGTTCTAACCTACCTATCCCTCCCCATCACCCATACATCAGACATTCTGAACCAAGTCAAAATACCAAGGCTCTTTGGAAGAGCCTTGATCTGCTCTCTTCCTTCCCTTAATTTTTGTGTAAACAATTCTGCCTCCAAAAGACGCTTTCATTAGCCTTCTTGCCTGCTTTGATTCCCTTCAAGCCACCTTCCCTGACACTCCACCTGGGAAGTACTTCCTAGCCCAGGCACACTCCATTCCCAGCTCCGTGTGTCTTCCTCCTTGCCTCCAAACACCTAGCATGGCACTCTCTATTGCTCCATAATTGTTCATTATCAAAACCTCTAGCAAGTCTTCTTCCTAGGCTTGTTTCCCCAATTACTAAAGAATAAACCTGGACTATGATTTCTAATTAAATCTTTCAGTTAAAATTTCATACAGTAGCTTCACTCATTTTGCTGTTTGTCCCTTGTTTAATAGCTAATATGGGGATTGCCAAAAAAGCGACTTTCAAGTCAACATGTTTGGGCTCAACATATGTTTGGGCTAATAAAACCTATGCCACGTCTCTTCTTTTTAGGAAAAATTAATGGCAATACTGATGACCTTGAAAAACCATGGGATATTAAAACATTTTCTGAACCAAAGGCAGAAAATATACCAGTGGTACTTCAACTAAACCTGCCATTCTTTAGAAACAAGTGATCTCGCTCTCTGTATGTGCGTGTATGTAACACTAATTTTGCCCACAACTAAATTACTCCTTTCCCCCAAATTCAAAACAAATGACCTACATGTGAAGCACTTTCAGAATTATTTGAGACATCTGACTTTAACAAGGACAGACGAGAATTTCTGAGGCTAGAGGAGGCCCTAAGATCATCCAGGTCAACCCCAATTTTAGATGAGGGAATTGAAACTCTAATGGGCATAGTGGCCTACCCCTAAGTAACACAGCCTCTCCACACATGCCCATTAAAAGTAGAAACTGCAATAACTGTCTGCATACTAGCCACCTTTGGTAAAGCACCAGTGAACCACTAGAGACAATAAACTTGTATTATTAAAGCGGAGGTTTGGTGGTGTTAAGGATCATAACAAATAAGCTTTAATCCCCTCTTTTACTGAGCTACTTTATTAGAGAGGAGGGAGACTTTTGTTTTGCTGCCACATCAAACTTAACTATGCTTAGGCACCAACAAAGTAGTAAGAATTAGACAGCACAGGAAATATCTGTAGAGCTCTTTATGCTTGTATAATTGCCTCAAGCATTAGTCACTTGAAAAAAATCACACACACATACTTAATACTGGAAGACAGAATTTACTACCAAAAGTCTCTTTTCATTAAGATTTCACTTCATCACTAAGAATTAAAATCCATCCCCCAACCACTACCACCAAAGAGAACTACTTAACCCACATATCCTTGAGGTAGACCAACATTATCACCGTTTCCCCTAATGAGGAAACGGAAGCCTTAGGCAACTAGCTCAAGGCTAAAAGCACAGTTCATTAAGAGCTCCTCTTACTGATTAAATTGGACCCATGTTATATGGGAAAAGTAAAAGGGTTTGAAAATTCAAACATCTCATGGCAGCAGGAAATAAAATAAGAAGACATACGTATGTCTTTAGCTTGCCAGCAACTTTTTGATAAGAACTAAATGCTCATGTTGGCTGACAACAAAACTACCACATGAGTTAGTCTTAAAGACTAACATGAAAAAACATGAAACACAAAGTAAACCAGGAACTGCCTAGACTCCTTTCAATTTTATGAACTTCAAATTTAAGACACCTTCCTTTGTTGAACCTAGAAGCTGGTCTTTCATTCCTGAGCTGTGGTTGTCAAAGTGGGGTCTCAGGACCTGGCTGCATCAACAGCATCACCTAGGATCAGGTTAGTAATGCAAACCCTCAGGCCTCCAACCCAGTCCTACTGAATCCATCTCTGGAGGTAGCGGTGGCCCTGTTTCAACAACTGCTAATATTTAAGAACCACTAGAAATCCAAACTGTCTTATCCAGGTGGCAACGGGCTGGATAAATTTAACACCGACTGTGTTATTAGTCAACATTCACCTTTTCGACCTTGTGATCTGCATCAAACTGCTAAATTCTGTTCAAAGTTGCACTACAGAGCCAGTGAACTCCAAATCCTAACAATAAGCCTATGGTCCAGGTGTCCAACATTTACTAGACTCCAAAGTTAAGGCTGTATCTCTCCCTCTCAGTGGCCCTTACCAAATTTGATGGACAGGTTTACTCTTTTCTTATGGTAGATCAAGTATGTTCAGTTCCTCAAGGACAGGTGTCCCATGGGTTTACAACTGTGCATCCCTCTCAGAGATTAAGCATGTGTACTTAAAACAAAATGAACACATTTTGTCCAAGTATTTGCAAGCCTAACAAAGTTCCCAAAATTAGGTGTCTTAGTGCTTTACTTTATATAGATGTGAACTTAGAATGCAGGCATACCTGAGCTTTCCTTCAGGACCCCTCCCCACCATGAAATTTTTAAGAAATCCTCTAGTGTTGTTAATTAATCTTTTTTTAAAAAAAGGAGTCCAGTTTTCTCTTTAGATCTATAAATGTTATTTATTTTGCAAACCTGAGGTCCATTTACTTTAAGTAACAATACGATCATTAGCCAAACTGCCAAGACTTCATGATTTCAATTTTATTTTTTTAAATTTTAATCACTATTTTTAAAATCCAAGTACATTTCAAAACATTTCTAATAGCAGTAACTAGAGAAAGGATTTTACCATCTTACTTTAGTACTGATAAAGACTGCTGTCAAGAAAGGTCCTGCGGTTTACAGATGGATACCGTGCAATTTTTCTCCTATTACGCTAATCAAAATTGCATCGTGATCCACCCGACAACAGCAAAACAGGTCATTGTACAGTTACCCAAAATCAGAATTTACAACTTTCAAAAATTAAAAGAAGACGATAAAATCCTCTTTTCTTCCATAGGCCGGGACAAGTGCAATACTTTATATATAACACAAGTAATGCAACAAATCCCCACCCATGGATGAATGGGTGAGTGCTGGAGATACAGGTGAAGACAGTCACAAAGCCGTAGATAGCATACATTATCACAATCAGTTTTGCATGGATTTGCACAGCCATATATACATATATACGCTGAAATGCAAACCTGCAAAACTAATTGTAAGTAGCAGTGTCTTTGAATACTCTCTCCATCAACAAGAGATTCATTATCCAAGAGTACTGGAAGTGCCCACACTGCAGTAGAGTAATGGCAAAACTACCTGCACTATGAGCACTTTGGTACTACTAGGATCTTATCCTTGGTAAACAACTGCACACTGCACACAGTCCCCAACATTTGCCCCCAGCAAACAATGAAAACACACACACAAAAAAAAAACCTTTGAAACGTCCTATTCAAACGATTACTCAAGGCATACTTTTTAATGCTGTATATTAGGCAACCTGTGCCAGAAGGGGCATTTAGGGCAGTAGATTCTAAGCTGCTTCACTAACTGCACTAGATGCACCTTAACACAAGAGACACATTACGAAGAACAGCTCAAAAGCATCAACAACTTAATTATGCATAAACTACAGTTCTCAGTAGCCATTGATTAAATCACCATGGTAATGTAAGAAGTGCTTGCATTGCAGTAGATCTCAAAAAGCTACCTGCACTGTAAGCACTTTTACATGGCCAAGGCCCATTCTTTTAAGTGAAATTGTCTTCCACGAGCTCTTCTTTTCCATCCTCACAGAACCATTCAGACTCACCTAGTTAAAAACAAAACAAAACAAAAATTAGACACAGGACAAACTACTAGTTAATACTCCTGAAACACGGTTTCCTTTGGCTTAGACAGTCCAACCCTGGTTTTGGAGTATCAGCCAAATCCTGATAAATATTAATAATATGTATTATTAACACTGACCATTTCAAAAGTCCAATTCTTAAGTGGATTTTGGATTTCTCTCCATTTAAGAAAACTTGGTATCTGCATGCCGGTAAATTCACAGGCCCATTATGTCTATCCTGATTTCATAAGAGGAAGATGGATGTAAAAATCAGAGTATTCTCTTCTTGAGGTAGGACTCTCTATTAAAAGTGACTGTTAGATTAAATGAATATTCCCTGCCCCCACCCCATTAATAGAAAATGAGAGAAATTTTAGAGCTGATTTAAGAAACAGCCTTCTGCACTCTTCTCATAACACACAGATGGCCTAGAGATGTCACATTTTGATCTATTTCAAAGGGCTCTTGTTCTGTTTAAACATTTATGGACCCATTTTCTCCATTAAACCCCAAGAAGGCAGATTAGCTCTTCTTTCCTTCATGTCATCATCATTATCCATAAGAAAATCTTCTCCCATTTCCAGTGCTTATTTTACCTAAGAGCATGCAGCAGCAAGGAAGTTACCCCCTACTGAAAGGGGCTCACAAGGTTTTCTACCTCTTCCACGATGGGTTAAATCATGTCAAAAAAATCAGAGACACAGAATTTGTAATGCGTTTAACTAGTGTGGGAATCTGAAATGATGAGCTTCCATGCTCATCATACAACCAATTCTAGTATTTAAAAGGAAACTCTTTAAACTCATTCATTAAAATTACACTTAAATCTAAAATTGATTTTCTATAGAAGACTAAAGCTAATATAGTAAGAGTAGTAGTTTTCTTCCTAAGTTGAGTCTCTACACCTATAACTTTTTTTTCTCCATTAAAAAAAAATACTCCAAACTGGACTCAACTTGGCAATACAGCCTCACACAGGTCTGAGGGTACGCCTTCTCCAGTTACTTTAATTATCTGTTCATCTGGTGTACATCGCGTTGGGCAGCCACTCTTCAACCTTTGGAAATTGTAAACAGAGAACAAACAAAACGCCCTCCCCCTATGAGCTTTGGTGATTCCTTTTGGCCTCTTCCCGCAGCTCTCACACCCTTACCTACTGCTCTCATTGAAGCAGGAGCCACCGGCGCCCGGGGTGTGCTCCAGCTGCTCACACCACGCGCTCTGGTCCTCGTGCTGCAGTCTCTGCCGCGGAGATTAAAGAGAAAGAAACAAAGCATCATGGGAAACGCAGTTCTCCATTCAAAGCACCAAAAAAAAAAAAAAAAACCGCGCCAAGCCCACGCCTCCCTCCCCCTCCATTCCGGGGTTGGTGGGAGAGGAGCCAAGGGGGAGGGGAGTCCGTTTTTCCCTTCCACGTGCACCCCCCCCCCACATACAAGTTCTCCAAGAACCTAAAGGACCGCTTTGGAGAACGGGGGATGCTTTCCCGCACGCTCCCTACTAGCCCTCAACTGCACGCTGGTACTTTGCTTTTTTCAAGTTCTACCTGTTCCCCCGGTCCCACCCTGCCAGTCAAGTCTCCCCATCACAACTGCTCCCACGCAGGTCTCCCCTTCTGCCTCGGTCGCCCTCCGGGGCAACCCCGCGCGGGACCTGACTTTGGCCTGCGTCCGCCCGTCGCAGGTGGAGCGCGCGGCAATCCAGCACCGGCCACCCCTCTCCGCGTCTCCCACCCCTTGCACCTGGGGCCTCGCGCCACCCGAGCGCTCGGGTCCCGCGGAGCCGGAGGAGGAAGAGAAACGAGAAAAAGCGTTCAGGAAATTCATCAGGGCCGTGAGAGCATCCCTCACCCGAAACGGTCCTGTCCAGGACCGCGCAGGGCCACTAGCCTTCTGCTACCACTTGCAGAGCGCACCGTCCCCTCAGTCGTCTGTCCGAAGCTATATCCCTGGGAAAAGCCCGCCCCTCTGCCTTTAATAGCCCAGGGAAAAAAGCCCGCCCCCGCCCACCCGGCCCGCACAGGAATTAGGAAACGGAACCCCTACTCTGCCAAAGCGAAAACCCCACCGAGTCCCAGTTACCCACGGACGAGCGCAGGCGGCATTTTCCCCTTTCCCCCAAGCCCGGGTCCTTAATTAAAGGCGCGCCTGGGACGCCTGCCCGGGAGACGTCCGTGCTGGAGCCGGTGCCACTGGCGCCGACTCCAGGATGGTGTACTCGCCACCATCTCCTCCGGTCCGGCTCCTGCCGCACTCACCCCCTCCCCTCACCGAGACAGACTATGGGGCCCGCTGAGCCGTGGGACCCCGGTGTCCTCCACTCGGCGCACGCATGCGCGCCACCGCGCCGCTAGATTGAAACTGTTCTTAAGGCCAGAGGAGGAAAGAAATGCACAGCACATTCACTCTAGGCACATGTGAAAGTTTTAACTACTGGCACCTTGTGCTGCTGTTAGGAGAGTTTTGCCTTTGCCAGGCGCCACTCTCCCCGCAATCAGGGTTTCTTGGCAGGCATTGCTAATGATAGCTGCCACAGAGTACATGCACAAATGCAAGGAAGATACGGTGGAATTATCTTGCTTTCTCTTCTGATTCCACAGTTAATGACAGCCAATTGAGGGCAAACTGCTGCTTAAAGGCCAAAGTCCACATACCCTCTATGTGAAACATAAGGTGATGTTTTAGTTTAAGAAACACAATAAAAATGGAATTAAGCATCTCAGACGTTGAACACTTTGCAAAATGCGACCATCAGACTGTCTGTGGCGGATACCAAAGGGGGAGTTGGGTCAGTGTGTAGTGCAGAGACAAGTTACACATCAGAGAGGGGAGTGAACGCGCAGAGTGCGGGGCAGGAAAAAGCTGGAAGGCCAGCGTGGGGGGCGGGGTAAGGGGAGAGAGGTGTCGGAGGACGCAAAATGAAGCCTCACCCCACCGTCTCCACTCTTGTGACCGCAGGAGATAGTAGCAGTACAAAGCCACAGAAGAAGACAAGGGCGCCATGTGATTCTCAACCTGGGGCACAGTAGTAGCTCAGGCAAACAAATGACAAAAGACTGGCCTCTCGAGCCCCTGACCCATGATGGAGTCCAACCTGAAAGGCCAGAGCCCCTCGGGAGTCATAGGAGGATGCAATGAAAACCACACTCATTTCTCCAACGGGAGTCACTCTTACAGGTGGGCTTTCTCCTCTTTACATAAAATGTGTAAACAGACCTAACGGCCCACACTGGCACGTCTGCCTGATACTTTCTGGAAACTACTCAGCCCAAAGTTTACTACCCAACCAAATACCTCCTGTGAAATTGCACCCACTGCAATGCAACTCACGACCTTTAAGGGGAACTACTAGCAGTGGAAAGAAGAGTAGGGAAGGGAAGAGATCTTAAACCCTACCTTAAGAAACATTTTATTAAAGCAAGATAAGAACAGTACCTCTGAGCTCGAGCAAAACCTGGAGTAAAAAAAAATGGGGGGGTTGCGAAAGTGGCGCGAAGATAATATCATGTGATCCGACCCCAGGGCGTCTCCTTCCCCTTTCGCCAAACTCCCCTCCCCCCAAAAAGGGGGGTAGGGGAGTTACATCCGCTCCTCACAAACTATTAGCATAATTAATTGTGTCCTGCAGCTGCAGACCGAGCTCCCCGTCAGTGAGTAAACAAATCCTCATCCTGTTCATCATCAGAACAAAAAGACCCATTACCCTGATTTTGGAAAATGTTCACAAATAAATCTCGTTATCATCAAAAGTTTTAATTTGGCGTTCCCACTCTGTGTGCGTTGGTTTGAAAGAAGAAAATTAGAAAAGAATGAAATCATCCTGTTAAAAGGGAACTAGCAGAAGTACCTCCCCAAAAGTGAGAGGCTTTAAATGGAAATACACTTTTGACGTAATTCACTAGCTTAAAATTTTCCAAAAGTTTTGAACAGTTCTTCGAACAAGACATCCTCCCAGAGTCTTCCTACTCGGCCCCTCAACTCCCACCCCTCCTCCCACCCCTCCTTCCCTTTAAAGCCAGAACAATACCCGGAATAAGATATTTTGAGATTGCTTTACCAGGATATTTTCTTGTTCTTAATTTTTTTTAGAGGGTTGCAATCTATAGAATGTCTGGATCAAGTTCCCAACTGACAAAAATAATTTATTCCATTTCAGTACCTGTCTAGCACAAGGCAAAATTAAGTACAAGATACAGGTTATTTAAAAACCTAGGACATTTTGACACACGAACAAATTTATTTTTGTCTTTTTCTCTTGGAAAAAAATATAATCATCAGCCAAAATACCTAGAGATTCAAAAAAAAAAAAAAGCTAAAGAACAAAGCAGTTCACACACACACACACACATACACACACTCAGAAAGTCAGAATAACTAACAGCTCAAAGAAAAGCACGTGATCCCTTCATGCTTTAAAACTTGTGGTCATGCTGAGGCTAAAAGCTAAGAGCTTGTGACCCCACAACCCCGTCCCCTCCCCCAGACCACAGCCCAGGGCTTAAGGCTCCAGGCTCCCACCAGGCTCCTGCTTGCTCCCAGTATTGTGAGACAAACAATACTTAGGCATTCTGCAAAATAAAAGAGCCACAGTTCCTAACCCCAGTCCCATCATTTATGCCCAAAGAGATTGACCTGTATGTATATGTGTGTATGTATGATATATATGTCATATAGAACATACTGGAGGTGAGTTGTTGTAATAAAGTGTGTAAGAAAAGGTAATGAAAATTGGCCAAAGGGAGGGACAACTTGTTACCTTCTGAGACTAAGAATTCTAATCACAATTTAAAAATCTTGCTGCTATTTTGACTTTATAATGAATGAAAAAACAGATATCTTGTAAAGTATTTTTCCTAAAATCAAGATACTCTGAGCTTTTATCTATCTGAAAAGGGGAGGAGGGGCTTCTCTACACTGACCTCTAGATTTCATTGTGCCATATAAAGCAGCGATCTAAAGTAGTTTGGATTTTAGCGCCTTTAAAAATACTAGTAACTGACATTTACCCAGTTGAGAAATCATTTCATTTGATTTAGAAATAATATTAAGTGGCTCTGTTAAACCTAATGATTGGTATCTTATAACAAAAAGGTCCCCATGGAAACCAGAAAGTAATTTAAGAGTATTATGTTCCTCACACAACTAGAATAGAGCTTTTGTTCTACGTGTATTTACTACTTTAATTTTTAGGACTACACTTGCATTTAAGGTCTCTTACACTCTAGTTTTGGCTGGCATCAGGAATTCATTGTCCTAGCGCAATATGCATTTTGCTACATTTGTGTGGTTCTACCTTCACGTATGAGTGTATGTGCGCATGAGGCCTAAAACAAAGCCAGTAGATCAGAACACACAGTGAACAAAATGGGGTGTGTGTGGGGTGGGGAGGTTCCAAGTACAAAGTATTTCAGATGCTGTTATGCTATTTGATTCTGGAGCAAAAACTGTGATTTCCTTAAAGTCAGATAAAACTGGTCTTCACTAACTTTGTTTAGTGTTTAAATAAATAGTCCTTTATTTACAAACATTTAATATTTTTAAAATGAATCCATCTTGTTTTAATGGTCAGAATATTAAGATAAATCAACGTGATTTAAAATATTGGAATTTTTTGGCTTCCAGGCCTTCATTTGCTCATGAAAATTTATGTCAGCAAAACAAAGGAAAAAATTAGAGTTAAGGAGCTTCTGCATGTTATTTCTTTTCAACAGCCTATACCAACGTACATCGTGGAAATAAAATAAACCAGTACATCTCCAGTTAAAAAGTGTCAATGACAGTTAAATCTCAATTTTAGAAGATTTACCCCTGGATAGGAAGCAGAAAATTCCACTAACTGAATATGCACAGTTAATATATAATTTGGTTTTAAAATGTAGGAATTAAAAATGTATTTATATGAGTCTCAAAGGATTCTATCAAGATCCATGGCAGCAGGAAGTAGATTGACCTTCTGAAATGAGCATGAGTTTAACATACACAATTTATTAGATTTCATTTGTTAGTATGCTTTACTTTTATAAACTGGTCTTTTCTAATTTTGATTTTTAAAATAAGTGTTTTTATCATTTACAATCATTTCTTGTTTTTATTAATTAGTTAATATTTTGAATGGCAAGAATAAATTATAATAGAATAAGCTTACATCTTTAATAATTCGGATGAAGTATGTTGGTCCTGGCTCCTATAACATGGAACTAATTTTGTTAATATATGGTGCTTTAAAATCACCTTGTTCTGAGGATCTTTGCTTCTTTCAATAGTATGTTAAAATAGTTTCTTTTCACTAACAACTGTATTTTTTTACATGTCAAATATTTTAAGTCAAAATACTTATGTAAATATTGAAAATATATAAAATAACCTGCCTTCCATCAGTAGAAAAAATGTTTCCCAAATTAATTCTCCTACCTTGAGAATAGGCTCAGTAGACATTAAAGTGATTCACTATTAAGATTAAATAGTGTTAAAGGTATTTTTACACTGTTTGAAACACTTTGATTTTCCTGTTTATGTGACCTTAGAAGTGGAACTTCTGGCATTACAAACCATAAAATTGCTAGCAGACTGTAATACTATAATCAAAGAAAAAGCTATAAAATAGAAATGTTTTACACACATCCCTTTTTTTCAATCACTTTGCTGATTAAATTTGTTCATCTTTGCACCATTGCAGATTTTCTAAGTGAAAAAATAGTCATGGTATGGACCATGATGAAAGATAAAGCTTTATTTTCAAAACACAATCTCTAAAATTGTACCACCGTAACATTTTCTTCCAAAGCCAGCAAATCATGGTGTTAAATATGATCTAATTATATAATAATTTTACACTAGTAAGTTTGTTAATTAAAATGTCATGATTAAGAAGTAAAAACTCTAGATCACAAACATTCATTTAAAGTTAGAAAAATTTAAATCATTTAGTATTCTCTCTGCTACAACTGAAATAAAGCATGATAAGATTCTACTACCTATATAGAAAAAGAGCATAATGGCATTTTTAGGGCTTGTCTCTTTTTTTTCTCCTCAAAGGTAACCTTTATCCTCAGCTTGGTAGTCCTTTTAAAGTTAGAGATTCACTTTAACTGTCTCCTGACTTGTGATTGCTGAAGGAAGTAGAACTATTGTCTGGCCTTTTTCATGCTGAGGAGGAAGGCACAGTGAAATGTGTTGAATTATCCAGATGCCTGAAAGGACTGCAATGAAAACATGCAACAACCGAAATAACAGCTAACACTCACTATAAAAAAGAATCTTTCAACAGATACAGCCTACAGAGAATGTCAACTTTAAAAATGAAAGAGATTTTATTTTCTCAAAACAAATGCAATCTAGCTTACTTTCAAAAAATTTTAGAAGGATGTGCAAGTCAACAGGGAAACTAATGAGTAAAACTCAAACATGGAAAGACACAATTTTTTAAAAAATCATATAATTTATATCCCTGCTTGGAGTGCTACATGTATTTTTATTCTTTCAGAAAGGAGTGATTTGTACATATCACCCCACACTGTTTCAAGTCCTAGTGAATTGAACTACTTGAAATTTTACTCCCTAAATTAAAAAAAGTGATTCACATCACTAAAACAAACAGCTCTGTATAGCTGTTAGTGATCCCATTTCTATTGCTACAACTTATAAAACATCTTTAAGAATTAAAACAGTTTATGTGCTAGAAGAACAAAGAAAGAAAATGTGGAAGTTATGATTCAACATGGGTTGCGTATTTGTGAAAATGTTTAGATATCAAATTGATGAACTTGCTGAACTAAATAACATTATTATAGGATGTTTTAAGTACTGAAGAACTCAAGATTATAGAAGCAAACATGTTGTTGTATTACAAAAAAAGTACTACAGCATGTTAAAAGTTTTAATGTTTTTTATAATTAATTAACTAGACCAAAGTTCAGTGTTTCCTTGGAGGATATCAAGACTAATAAACAAAACCATTTTAAATATAGAATCTGAGTCTGGTTGTTGATTTTGGAGAAATGGCAAGACAAATAACCCTAGTGAATATCTAGGGTTAAATTATATTTTTAGATTGTAATACTTGACTAATCTGTAAATCCTTTCATGTTTATTTCATTTTTAATTTTGTTTCAAAATGCATTTAAACAAAGGCATGGAAACCACTAGATCTTCATTAACAATAGTATGTAGCTTCTTTAGAGTAAGATTATATATATATATATATATATATATATATATATATATATCTTGCTAATGGTAACAGCCTTCAGACTCAATCATACTACTTGGGGCTTCCTTTAATTTGATGTAAAATGAAATTTAACTTCTTCCTTTGCATGTTTTAATCATGCTTTTTCAGTTCTCAGAAATATTCCTCTGACATTATTTATATGTGTCTGGATGTTATATCTTTTATTAGTTACCAGATATGTTTATAGCCTTATATTTATTCCTCAACCTAAATTATTTTTAAATTTTTAATATGTCTAAGGATAATAAACAAACTAGAATTTGAGTAAACTTCATCAGTTTAGTTAATCGCCTAACAAACACAAGGCCAATTTTTATTTGTTTCATTAGTCTCACTCAACTAATTAATCCTTTTCATTAAGCTTCAAAAAGCTCTTCCTAAAATACTACTTTATAACATCTTTTAAAATCTGCTGGGGGAAAATCATTTACTTGATTTTTACTTTCAGAAATTTAAATATGAAAGTTAAGAGAATTTATTTTATGTTTTGGTTCCCAAAGTGTCCTATTTATGTTTGTTTGAGGGTTCTTTGGTTTTCTGCAATGTCAACTATTTCATTTACAATTCAAACCCACCATTCTTAAACTAATCTCTATATTTGGTTAATCCCTGAATGCATACTTCTTCTTTCTTAAACTCCAGTAACAAAATTACCAGGTTTATACAAAAGTCTTGATATTTAAGATCTAAAGCTCTTAGCAAATTAGTTCTAAAATTAATTTTTGGCTTTCAACACTACCACATATTTTCAGCTCCAGAAGCTGACCCTAGTATTTGACAGATTAGCACAGTCCGTAAAAAAAAAAATTCCAAATTCCAATTTGCTTTTCATTATGCCTGTCTCCTAGTCAAGTTATGTTTTTTCAGCACTAAGTTTACGATGAAATAGTGTACCTAACAGCATTAAACCTTGAAATGGCAGAGCAGGGTATCTTTTAAAAGATAGTTTGAGCCAATATTTTAGGTTGACAAGTTTTTAGTGGGCCTCTAACCTAATCACTTCATTTTACAGATGAGGAAACTGACCCTCCCCCCAATAACTTGCCTAAGATGTCTCCACTAATTGTCACAGAGCCAGAATAAAGAAAAGCACTAGTTTGGTCAATTTTGAAAGGGAATTTAGATAGTCCTTGATTTATATTCAATCTTGATTTTCCTGTAAGGCTGTTGCGAAGGTTAAATGAGATAATGTGTAAGAAAGCAACAGAATGATCAACAATGCATGGCACTTCATAGTGCCCAATGAATGTCCTTTTACCTCTTATTTCTTTCCTGCTGAAGACTTATGACTATTTCACAGAATCCTTGCCAAGACCTTGACTTCTTATTGCCATATGTGGGGCACCAGAGACGCAAGCAAGACATTGAAAGAGGGTTTGGAGAGAATCATGCTATCAAAAATTTAACATTCCAGTCATCCTCACACTTGAACCACAATCTGATTATACCATCTGAAAAGACACAAAAACCACCATCCTCCTACTCAAATGTTCCAAGAAACCTGGCACAGGGAAATGAGTGCATGCTTTATTTTTCACCCCTCACACCCTCACTTCAGATTGTGATCTCAAATCATGATAACAAATTGAATGAAACCAAATTTTTGCCACCCTGAGTTGCTCTTGGGGATATTGATTTTAAGCTGTTTATTAAAAAAACAATTCTCAGAAAGAACCTTTGACCCTCCCCACTTTCCTGCCCAAGAGACTCAGACAGAGAAACCTGCACCTAATTTGAATTAAGTATGGATGGTACAGGGCTTCAAGCAGGAGCCTGTTAGCTAGATACTCCCTTTGTCCCCTTGTTTCTGAGTTGCCTAGCAAGAATTTTCCTGCCTTGTGTATGTTCCACTCTTCTTCAACAACCTGTAAATAGCCCATTCTCACTTGGAGATCTAATACCCTGATCCCCTTTTATCCTTTGTCCAAAAATGTCTTCGATACCCAATGTTGCCTCACTGTCTTCGGAATTTTAATGCCTATGTGAATTTCCCATGTACATGTATTAAACTTTGTTTTTTCTCCTGTTACTCTGTCTCTGTTAATTTGATGATTAGCCCAGCCAGAAGAACCTAGAAGGTAGGAGGGAAAGTATTAATATTTTTAGCCTCCACAAAATAACGAACATTTGACCAACAAATTGCTACTTTATGTTCAACTTCATAAGCTGCAATTAAAATTTTCCTCAGATGTTAACTGCTTCTTAGTTTTTCAACTATATAGTTAAAAAGGAGAAACACAACTCACTCTCTGATGCCTTTATATATACTAGTTTGACATTAAAAGAGCTGTTAATATTATATAAACTGTTATACCATCTGTGTTATAATTCTGCCTCATCAGGTTTTATGGAATGCCCCCCCCCCACCATTTCCTTCATTCCACCAGGCATGTCATCAAAGGAGAATAAATTAAGTATTGTGCCAGGAAATGTGGTCTACTTTCTAAAAGGCATCTATCTCTAGCTCTCAGAAATGCCTTTTGGAATGAGCAATGTGAAAACAGTGTCTCCATTGTTGTATAGGAATGTCATGAATTGGATCCCCACCCCAGCCTTTTATAGAGAAAAAGAATAAAGAGCGTTCATCTGAGTTTAAAATTATCATATTTTATAGCATATGCTAACATGCTAATGAGATGAGGTATTATCACATCTTTGCTGAAGCCATTATGGATAATTGAGCTTTGTCCATCCACCCGCCCAGCTAGATTGTAAACTCTGTGATGATGGAGACTTCAACTTTGTAGTTTTATGAGACCCCTGTTAGAGTGTGTTGACACTCCTATTGTTGATCTAGTGACTAGGTTGAATATTTGTATTGAGGAAATATCAGCAATGCCAGCTCTTCTGCACTTTGTAAATTCCATTTCAACACTGTTTACTAGTGACTAAAAACCATATAGATAACATGAGCAATTCTTTAACTCCGTGTAAAATATGTAACGGAGAGATCAACGTTCCCCTAGTAAATAAAGATAACTCGAGGGAGTTTCTCTGTAAATTTTAGACAGTTTCCAGAGAAGTTCCTTTTGGTGGTTTGTAATAGAAAGGAGTAGGAGATTAAGGGATGCCAGTTCAAAGTGTTGGAGAGAGGTTTTTGCATCTCAAAGAGGGGGAGTTGGGAATCTAAGAAGACTGAGGCTAGGAATTTGGCCCTTTTCCTTCCTACTGACTGCTCTAAACTCCCTCTCCGAAAACCTCGTGGTGGTGTCAAAAGGGACCTGGAGTGAGAATCAGAAGATCTCAGCTTGAGTCTGCACTCTGTCACTAACTACCTGAATGACATTTAAGCAAATCACTTACCAGATTACCTCTGAAGTCTCTTCCCACTCCATAAATCTTCCCTCTTTATCTCATTCTTCCTCCCTTTTTGTTCTTCCTTTCCCCCACCCCCACCCCTTCTTCCTGGTCTTCTTTTTAACTGCAATAATAGTAATAATTAATTAGTTACCTCTGGAAAGAGCTGAGATGGTGTGTGGAAAATTAATGGAGACTTTGGCTTTTTTCTCTATCACGAAATTTTTCTTTATTTCTGTGGGTTTTCTTTATTGATTAAATTACAATTGCTCATAAATACAAGATGCTTATTACATTTAAGTATTCAATAATCTGCCAAAAATGTTTCTTCTTTGTAGATATAACTGTTAACACAAAACATTTGGTAACAAAGATAAATCAGGGATTAATGTGGAATTATTCTACACAGACTCACCATGTAGAAAAATACTCCACAAAAGTAAGCATTGGAATCCATGGCTTATGTTGCATTTTGTTTCATCTTTTAAGCTATAAATAAGGATTTGCATTCATGTATGTCAGCAGAAAGATTCTGCAAACCCGTTTGACTATGATAGTGTCCAAAGTGGACTAACGCTTTATCTCCTGACAGGGACACGTGACTGGCAGAGGTTTGGGCAGATCAATGGTCTCCATTTCTCTGTCGTCGCATTCTCTAAGGACTCTTTCAAGTCACACCTCCTGTAGGAAGCCTTCCTGGTTGAGCTGAGCACACCATGAGTCCTGCCTTCTATGAACTACCATGGCATTTGAGTACCATTTGGTACTTAAATTGTGTACTTGGGTATTTAGACAATAATCTAAACACAATATTCATCTGGCCTTTCTTTTTCAGAGCTCAACACTTTTAAATATCAATATGCATATATTATTTTGTTTAAAATTTATCTGAAACCTTCCCTGCCTGGTGTGGCTCAGTGGACGGAGTGCCGGCCTTTGAACCAAAGGGTCACTGGTTCGATTCCTAGTCAGGGTACATGCCTGGGTTGTGGGCCAGGTCCCCAGTAGGGGGCATGTGAGAGGCAACCACACATTGATGTTTCTCTCCCTCTTTCTCCCTCCTTTCCCCTCTCCAAAAATAAATGAATAAAATCTTTTTAAAAATAAAATAAAATTTATCTGAAATATGTAAGATAGATGGCTTAAATTATTCCTAGTTCCCTTGGCAGAAAATGGAGCGTACAGAGGTTGAGTGAGGAACTCAGATCCCACATACCTTCATCAGTCAACCCTTCTCATCAGTCCTAAGTGCCACAATTCCTCACAATCTCTACCCCTTCATCTGTGTCACTTTCATCAAGTATGCTCTTCACTCCCACCTGGCCCCTAAAAAATGTTTAGAGCTGCTACCTCTACTTCATCAGTTCCCTTAAACAAGGGATACCAGTAACCTGAAATGTGAAGTCTTTGGTGATTCTGTCACTTTATCATTCATCAGCAGAATAGCCTGGGTAGATTTTTCATGAAAACTCAAAACAGAATTAATAATTCAGACCGCTCACCCCAAAAAACACACCAGGCAAAGATGGGTTTAATAATCTATAACACTGATTGAGGGCTTCCTGTGTGCCAAGTACTGCTGTAAATACTTTATATAAATATCTGGCACCATGACCCTGTTAGATAGGTATTAGTGTTACCCTCTGTTCTAGATAATGAACTGAGGCTCTTAGAGGACACATAATTTGGCATGATGGAGCTTGAGCTAGAAGCTGGGCTGGCCTGTTACTGAGCACCATTTCAGAAATCTTTATTTTCACCACAGAGAAGACACAGCAACGCCATGCTGGGAACATTTGGATTAGTAAATCAGAGTGAAGCCCAGTGCTGGTGTCAGTGATAGAATGTGACTTCCCTCAGAGCTTCTGAGAGGGAGGGAAAAAGAACTTTGTGAGACAGAGTCACATGGTGACTTAGCCTCTAATGAGAGACTTATTGAGGAAAAAGTTTAAAGACAGGGACAGTTGGCTCCTTAAACACTGCAGTGTCCAATAGAAACATAAAATAAGCAGCACGTGTAATTTTAATTTTTTTGTAGTCAAATTAAAAGAGTAATCAGAAACAGGCAAACTTAATTTTAATACTATATATTATTTAACCCAATGTATCCAAAATATGTTCATTTGAATGCGTAATCAATATAAAATCAGTAGTGAGATATTTTTCCTTTTATTGATATTAAGTATTTCAAATTTGGGGTATATGTTATACTTATGGCACATTGCATGTCAGACAAAACACATTTCAAGTGCTCCATAGCACACGTGCCTATTGGTGACGATATTGGACAGCACAGACTCAGGGGATTTTTGCTGCCTTCAGGCACTGCTCACTCTAACTCTAGGTATTCTGCCTCCATCTTTCTTATTCATCATCCAGTGTGACTGTTAGCTGTTAATATTGCTTTGCCAATGTTTTCAAGTCATCAAGCCATCTCTGTATCAAAGGGTTCACTCCATAGTCATCTCATAATAACAGGTAACATTTATTGAGTATGTATTATGTGCCAGGCATGCTTCTAAGTGCTTTAGCTTTGTATATATTAAGTCATAAAATCCTCACAGCAACCCTATTAGCTAATCTTTTTACCATCTCCCCACTTTACAATTGAAGAAACTAAAGTTACTTGACTGCCCAAAATTACCTGACTAGTAAATACAGGAGGCTTGCTTCCAGCCCCACAAGTTTAACCACTTCTCTACTCAGCTCCCCCTCCCACTCCACCCCACCCCTTTCTGCTCCATGCTCTAAAACTAGGGCCACAGATAATCCTCGGCTAGGCAGCACCTCGTTTCATTCAGTGACAGAAGAATAACGTGGTCTCAGCTCCTCCTGGGCCCTCCAGACCTGTGCAAGATTTGGACACAGCTGTTCTTTTCTGTGGTGGTTGCCCATAGTAACTAGTACATAGTACGTATATAGGGTTTGTGTCTATCTGTGTGAGTCTGTACTACACACACACAAACTATAGAGTTCGTAAAAAACATAGAATTTTAGAGTGACAAGGGCTCTTCGATGTTGTCTCATCAAGAAAGTGCAGCGCAGCATATTAACGAGACTTGCTCATTACCCAATGTATCCAGATCTAGAATTCGGATCATCCGACTTAAAGAAATTTCTTTTTTAAAGATTTTATTTATTTATTTTTAGAGAGAAGTGAGGGAGGGAGTAAGAGAGGGAGAGAAACATCAATGTGTGGTTGCCTCCCAAATATCCCCCACTGAGAACCCCACCTGCAACCCAGGCATATGCCCTGACTGGGAATCAAACTGAAAACCCTTTGGTTCACAAGCCCATGCTCAATCCACTGAGCTACACCAGCCAGGGCTTCAAGAAATTTCATAGGCACTAAACACCTATTATTTAGATATCACAGCGCTTCCTACTTGAAATGTAGGAGATGCAAGCGTATAGCAAGTCTATTCTCACTAATACACACTTTATCAAATATTTATCTTCCCTGCCAAAATATCACTTTTTAATTTTGTCAGCATTTACGAAAAGCATTTATGCTTTTTAGAAATTTAAGTTTGGAGAACTCAGAGTTAAAGTGGATTCCTCTTGCCTCACCTTGTTCTCGCTTGTAGTTAAACATTTACAATGTTTTCTAAATGTTTTACCAGGTCAACAGCATATTGAGCTCTTTAAGGATTAAGGCACTATTGTATGCTTATTTAAATTCCCAAGCACCTTAATTGTGAGTGCTTAATAAATGTGTAATTAACAAAATTGAAATTGTACAATTATCAGTAGGAAGAGGTTTGGGCTTAGCCTGTTCATTTTATAGATGTGTGTTTTTAAATGCTGTTAAAATGCACTACTTAGAAGGCATTGTCACCAGCTTGACCTTTAGGATTAGTGCTGGTCACCATTTCAGCCAAAGGGACAGCAGTAACATCTCACAAACATTCTTTCTTTCAGCAACAAACTAGCCATCGCTCTTTCCTCGGATCCTTCTATTTCAAAGTCGAGAGCTTGACCATATTTTAAATGTTGAAATGTTTCCCACTTAAGCACACTTGATTTCTTATTTTAGAAAAAAACCCAGGCTTTCATATATTATGTTTCAAAGTGGAGATGGCTGTGAAACTTGAGCCCTGACACACAACCTCAACCTGACTTTTTTAAAGTGCTCAGAAAACTGTTCTTCTAATAAGCATGACGACAGCCTACTCTTTAATGACTTTTTGTCATCCTACATAATTTATTCTAAATCATTAAAAAATCAAAATAGTTTACATTAAATAAATCCTTGAGTATGTAAGAGGATGCACTTACCCGTTGTTTAATAAGGACTGAAGGACTGAAAGACTGAAAACACAAAGCTAGTTCCAGTGTAGAAGACTGACTCAGTAGTGATGGATTCTCAGAAGCTGATGCTTAATAGAATTTTTAAAAGAAAAAAAGACATATTCTTGAATTATTTATAAAATCATTAAAAAAACACATTAGGGAGTATGGAAATAAGTTTTATTCTGGCTTTTAACATTTTCAGAGCCTGCCTCAGTGATTAAAATGCTAAGTACAAAAACAGTTGGGTTAATACAAAGGTGGTTGAACCAGACTCTTGTTTTGTGTTTATTGCTCGTTGATTTTTTTTATTTTAATAGTCCATTGTAGCAGCCCTGGGGCACACCTTTAGAATACATGAATGTCAATAATAACTAATACAGCCTGCTATGGAAAATACTGTGTTTTCAAAACCACAGGTTAGTTCCTGGAAGTCAGCCTGTCAGAGAAAGGATGTGGTATAGCAGCAAGTTTAAATAGCTTGTGCAACAAAGGGAAGAGAGATCTGTTGACTTCTGCCTCCTAGAGGGTTGTAATCGGAAAGAACTATACTTGAATATAGCTCATTCAGAAAGCACTGAAGATGAAGACTTCATCACATTTTGAAAAGCTTCACTAATCACTTTTGCAAAATTAGGTGAGAAAGGAATTAATGTAGCAGGATAAGGGTAAGATGAAAATGTATTAACTTTGGGTTCAACAAATCAGCCCCATTCATTTTGGTTGTTATACAAAAGGCATTAACTTCACTTTTTCAATGAACCCCCAAATCCCATTTCTCATTGTTGCAAATTGAAAGAGTCATTGCAAAACACCTGGCTTAAAATTTCTGTGCAGTTGTAGAGTTTTGTAGCCAAATAAGTTCCACAAAATAAACTCATCGCAGGCACACAGGAAAAGCAGCTCTTTTGAAAATACCTTGTGATCGGGCTCTAGGTCACGACCTGGGTCTTGAGAAACTTGAGTTAGTAGATGTTAGTTTTTCTTAGCTCTTTGTTTACCCTGGACTTAGACATTTTGTATTATTAAAAACCTGTGGCTTTTAAGGACATTCTATTTATCTTTCCAGGCTTTTTTGATGGAAATGCCTGGATTTTCTTGGAAACAAGGATTTTATTGTGGATTCCTGGTGCCCCTTGGAGAGGCTTATTTTTCTGGACAATAGTTTTCCTTAGTGTCACTACTCTTTTCATCTCCCAATGGTCACAAGCTCCCAAGGTCGAGAAAAGTGCATCCTTTTGTTCTAATGAATCTGAAATTCCATTTTAAAAACTCTGCAAAAGGGGCTCTTGGTTAGTAACTTCAGGCATATTTCCACTGCATGAAGTATCCAGGGGGTTAGCCCTCAAGACATTTGGACAAAAAGGAAATCCAACTCAGTTAAAGTCAGAGTATTGTGCAGCAGTTACAATTGATTATTGCCACTTAAGAGTTTTACATTTTGTTATCTGTACTTTAAAGTGCATTGTAAAACATAGGTATGCTTGTTTGCCTTTCTTCAAAGAACAGGATCCAGTAAACTTTGCATAAGGAAGTAAATTAGCTTTGTCTCTGACTGTAAGTGGAATTCTCAGGGTGTCAAAAGTTCTGTTGCTCCAGACTGCATCTAGTCCTCATGATAGTATGAATATTAAAATGCTTTGTGAGTTCATGTTGTTTGGGTGTATGGTATTTTTGTCAATAAATCAATCTTTCAGGGAAATGTTAAGATGTCTCTTTTGAACATCAGTGTTTCTGTCTCTCTTTCTCCTTTCCTTCCCCTGTCTCTAAAAATGAATAAATAAAATCTTAAAAATAAAGTGTTTGACATCCCTTACTGGACTGTTCGTTCATTGGCATAAAGATCTTGGTCTTACTCATCACTGGATTCCTCCACATACTTGTCACAGAGCTGTTGCTATAGACGTGGGAAATTATACCAGTTTTCTAAGTATACACACAAGATTTCTTTGAGTTTCATCTCCATTGACAAGCCAAAGGCAGTGCCATTCACACATGGTTTTACATTAAGTTTTATCAGATATTTTACCCATGTCAATTCTTTCGGCCTATATAGATTATTTATAATGTTACCACAGCTATAGACATATTTCTGTACCATATTGTACTCATGTGAGCTAATAAAAAAGAAATTGGGCTATAGCAATATGAAGTCTGGTTGTAGTTAAATCTAGATTGCATTAACACTTGACAAGATAACATTTTTCTCATATTGAGTTGACAAAGACTAAAGAGCTTGATCAAACTGTGTTGATATGGGGAAACAGACTTATTTATTTCAGGTGGGAATGTAAATTGGTACAATTTCTGTGGAAGGCAATTTGGTAATTTGGTAATAGCCATCAAAATAAAAAAATGGAACAAGAAATTTCACTCAGAGGAATATATTTGACAAATGTCCACCTATATACCAGATTGCTTATGGTCTCCTGAGGAAAGTGCACAGGACCACCTAGGAAATATTCTTGCCTAAGCATTAAACCTGAATCTGATAAACTCTCCTGATAAAAAGCACTGGTTTGCAGGAAATACAAGGAACAGAGAACTTGTTTAAAAACACCATGCAATGCAGTCAGCAAAATCCAAAATATGAGAAACCATAAGACAAAAGATCCAGTTTTGCCAACAAATAAATTGAAAAGAAAAAAGAGAGAGGAACTTTATAAATTAAAAAAGACTTAAGAGGCATGTCAATCAAATGCAATGTGTGGACCTTGTTTGGATTCTGATTTTAACAAATTAGCTGTAAACAATTGTTTGTAGGGGAAATTTGAACATTGACAGCATGTTATTAATATCAAGAAATTATTGTTAATATGTTTAGTTGTGGTAATGATATGAAGTTGTTTTTGAAGGAGTTATTATCTTTATAGATATATAAAGAAGTATTTCTGGAAGAAATATTTTGTAAAATAATCTGATGGGGGTAGCTGGACAAGTATAGATGAAACAACTTTCCCCTTGAGTTAGTTGATTACCATTAAATGTGGGTGTTCAAGATAGAGATTATTGTGCTGTTTTCTCTATTATTGTATATATTTCATATTTTCTCTTTTAAAGGGGAGAGACATAATGTTTTATCACAGTATTGTTTGTAATAGTAAAGAAACCTAGGAACAACATATATACCTAGAATAAAGAATGGTTAAATAATGTATAATCACACAATGACATACTATGTTATTGTTAAAAATAAAGATGGAAGAGATAGATCTGCTATGGAACACTGTCTAAGTTATAGTAAGTAAAAAGTAATGTAGGACAATATGAATAATATGCTCCCATTACGTAAACAAGAGGGAATAATATACATATATGTGCATGTATTTGTTTAGGTTATTTCTATAAGTATTTTTAAGAAATCGCTAATAGTGGTAGCCCCTGGAGAAAGGCAAGGGGACTGTTCTAGGAAAATTGAACGAGAGAGCGACATTAACTAGTTTTTTAACTTAAAACATATACGTCTCATTCTTAACACTTTAAAATATGTTCCAAGCCAGTAGTTAAGAACTAAACTTTTTGAACTTGTTCATGCAACATTGCCAATAGGTGCTAGAAATATTTTTGCTGACTGGTAAAAGTTTGGGGGTTAGAAACATTTTGAAATTATCTGCAATTGGCACGCATTAATGCTTCCCTTTGTGTCAAAGGAAATGCATGCATTTCTCACTCACAAACAAGAGAAACATTCCCATTTGGAGATTCCCCAGAGGGACCTATATTTATAACTAAACACATGTTTTCAAGGGCTACGAAGCTGCAGAGGAAATTTGACCCTCTAGAGCAGTGGCAGAGATAATCTGAAACAGCAGATAACCCAAACCTCATAACATTTTGTTTTGAAATGCACGATATTATTTTTTAAGCAGTCCATTATGTTCTGAATTGTGTTTTGCTGAGGATAATAGACACATTAAAGTGAATTGGTAGTCTCTGAGCACCCACCAGCAGAAGGTGGTGAAAGACATGGGCCTGAAATACACTTTGTGGTCGAGCAGATACTGATAACCTATAAGTAGGTCAGGAGGTGGTGAATGCAGATTTTTATTTCACTTCCCACTACCATTTAGACATTCTGCCTTTGCTTTCCTATGCCATCCCTTCCAGAATCTATCTGGGAGCATTCCATCTATTTTTCCTTCTAAACCAAAGTTTAAAATAACAATACTGATTTGTAAGAAGAGAAGAAATCATTAGCATCCTTTCTATTTATAAAGCAAAAAGATTATGGTACTTTTCAATTAATATTTTCCACATGGACAACTCTATTATTCCTGCCTAGTGAAAGGTGAGTGCCTTATACACCAGTTCCTGCAGGTATACAGTTTAACAAGTAGGGCAGAAGCCTTACATAAACCATGTGGAAAGCTGTAGGTCACTGACAAGAAGGCATTGCTTTAAAAGTTTTTATTGTTGTTTTGGGAGTTCTGCTGTTGTTGTTGAGGATGGAACTGGTGGCTAAAGCAAAACCTGCACAAGGTGAAAGAATGAAACAAAACACTTTTCTAACCACTGCCAGCCTTACATTCTGCTGGGCACTTCTATACATGGTACCTTGTTTCATCCTCACAAATACCCAGTAAACGAAGGGAGGACAGGGAGCAGCTGCACGGAGCAGAGAAAGAAATGGTGATACTCCCCAGATTTCTAGCTTTTCAGGCTGGATATATGTGATGCCTTTAACAGAGACGGGGAACACAGCAGGGGCTACAGATTTGGGTGAAAATTAGGAAGAGTTAGTGAGTTCCATTTTCCACAGGATAATTGGTGGGTCAGTAGGTCCTGACAGGTCACGTGGTGCATGGTGGGTCATAACCTTTTAGCCAGTGAAAGAAACAAGCCATCCTTTCTATCCCTCTGAAAATCTTAATTCCCACCATATGTTTTACTGCCCATGGCACATCACAGATCATTCATCGATTTTTTAAGTGCCAGAAAACTGTATTTCCATTGTTCTCATCTTTGTACGTTTCACACTTATATTAGCAATAGAAAAGTTTTATTTCTTTTAAGTGCAACTAAAATGGAAGTATATTTTATTTACTATGACAGCTCTGTTCCCCTAAAGTGGCATGTATATCCATTCATTTTCAACTCTCTTTAGGGAAGTGCTACTTTAAAGAAATACAATTATCCAGGAAAACATAAGAAAATGTTCACAGTTAACGAATGCATGTTAAAACAGCATTACCCACCTTCCCATTTTGGAGGGACCGATAGACACTCTCCAAACAATAACAGTTGGGATGTAAATTCCTGCAACCTCTTTAGGTCTAAAGACCATGCATTCAATCGCTTTCTACCACCCCAATCCAAGATCTTTTTTTGTGAATTTCTCCTACAAATATATGCCAGCAAGTACAGCAAATGTTGTTTAAGAATACTCATTGAGCCCTGGCTGGTGTGGCTCAGTGAATTGAGTGCCGGCCTGTGAACTGAAAGGTTGCCAGTTCGATTCCCAGTCAGGGCACATGCCTGGGTTGTGGGCCAGGTGCCCAGTTGGGGGCATATGAGAGGAACAGATTCATGTATCTCATGCACACCTCTGTTTCTCTCCCCCTCTTTCTCCCTCTATTTCTCTCTCTCTGAAAGTAAATAAATAAAATCTTAAAAAATGAATATTCATTTGCAATCTTGAAATAGCAAACATACAGAAAGATCTTAAACATACATGAATAAGTGACTAGTTTAATAAATAAAGGTACATCAAAATATGGAATAACATGCATCTGTTAAAAAGAATAAAAAAGAGCTATTAGTATTGGATTCTGCGTTTAGAGCGATCTCATTGGTGTTCAAAAAATACATAAATAAAACTTCTCTCTCTACTTATATATTGTAGAAAATTTGGGGATGAATTCTTAACAGGTTATTAATAATGGTAACTGCTAGGGACAAGATTTGGGTGGGGCAAGGACAAAGGAAGACTTTTCATTTCTATCTTACTTTGTTGTTTGACTTTTAAAAAAATATGCACGCTACCCTGACACGTGTGGCTCAGTTGGTTGGGAGTTGTTCCATAGAGCAAAGGATTCCCCAGGGCGCCTGCCTGGGTTGTGGGCCAAGTGCCTGTTTGGAGGTGTGAGAGGCAACCCATCAATGTTTCCCTCTCTTTGTCCCTCCCTTCCCCTATCTCCAGAAATAATAATTAAAATCACTAAAAATCCATGCATATATATCCAAAACAATAGAAAAAGAAATGCTGAAAAAGTTCTTTGAAAAGAAAATATATTAATTTTGTAACCCTTTAAAACTTGTGCCTCTCTCCCTTCTTCCCTTCTTCTCTCACTAAAAAGTGATCAAAACAGCCTGATACTGGCATAAAAACAGGCACATGGACCAGTGAAATAGAACAGAGAGCGCAGAAATAAACCCAATTCTCTACGGTCAATTAATATTCAACAAAGGAAGCAGCAACATAAAATGGAGTAAAAATAGCCTCTTCAACAAGCGGTGTTGGGAGAACTGGACAGCTATGTGCAAAAAAAATGAAACTTGAGCACCAACTTACACCATACACAAAAATAAATTCAAGGTGGATAAAACATTTAAATATAAGCCGTAACACCATTAAAGTCCTAGAGGAGAACATAGGCAGGAAAATCTCAGATATTTCACACAGCAACATTTTTACTGATATGTCCCCTAAAGCAATTGACATAAAGGAAAGAATAAACAAATGGGATCTCATCAAAATAAAAAGTTTCTTCATGGCTAAAGAAAACAGTATTAAAATAAAAAGAGAACCAACTGTATGGGAAAACATATTTGCTAATGATACCTCAGACAAGGGTTTAATCTCCAAAATATATAAAGAATTTACATGACTCCACTCTAAGAAGACAAGCAACCCAATTAAAAAATGGGCAAAGGACTTGAACAGACACTTCTCCAAGGAGGACATACAGAGGATCCAGAGACACATGAAAAGATGCTCAGTATCACTAGCTATCAGAGAGATGCAAATTAAAACCACAATGAGATACCACTTCACACCAGTCAGAATGGCCATCACAAACAAAGTAACAAACAACAAGTGTTGGACAGGTTATGGAGAAAAAGGGACCCGAGTGCACTGTTGGTTTGATTGCAGACTGGTACAACCACTATGGAAAGCAGTATGGAATTTTCTAAGAAAACTAAAAATGGGTCTACCTTTTGACCCAGCAATTCCACTGCTAGGATTATATCCTAAGAACCCTGATATACCAGTCCAAAAGAACCTATGCACCCCAATGTTCATAGCAGCCCAATTTACAATAGCCAAGTGTTGGGAACAACCCAGGTGCCCATCAGTAAATGAATGGATAAAAAAACTATGGTACATTTACACAATGGAATTCTATGCAGTAGAAAGAAAGAAGGAGCTCCTACCCTTTGCAACAGCATGGATGGAACTGGAGAGCATCATGCTAAGTGAAATAAGCCAGGAGGTGAAAGACAAATACCATATGATCTCACCTTTAACAGGAACCTAATCAAAAGAACAAACAAACAAGCATAATATA
Source organism: Anoura caudifer (assembly GCA_004027475.1). NCBI lineage: Eukaryota > Metazoa > Chordata > Mammalia > Chiroptera > Phyllostomidae > Anoura > Anoura caudifer. Next base: position 11,430 of record PVKU01011058.1, on the reverse strand, counting down.
ACCAAAGACACTGAAATTGAGAAGAAGAAAGGAGAGGGATAGGAATTTCTAGGGAAAAGGGGAAGGGTTTAGAGCAACGAGTATGAAGGACACATGGACAAAAGTGTCCTTGGGATGGGATGGGAGTAGAAGACAGAAAACTGTATAAGAACAACAATTAAAATAAAATTTAAAAAAACTGTGCCTCTCTTTTGATACAGCTAAAAAGGTCATATCCTCCTTAAGTGCAATTTGAAATTTAAAAATAATTTTTCTAACCGCAAATAAACGATGACAATGCAACAAATGTTTTGTTCTCAAAACTTACATATTCCCCTCCCTAGAGATTTTAATAGTATCTTATCCTACCATTTTCATTAATTCTCTCCGTAATGCTCAATGTCTTCTTTTTAAGATTTTTTAAAAAGACATTTATTTATTTATTTTAGGGGAAGGGAGGGAGAAAGAGATGGAGAGAAATATCAATGTACGGTTGCCTCTCATGTGCCCCTGATTGGGGACCTGGCCTGCAACCCAGGCATGCACCCTCACTGGGGGTCGAACCAGCAACCCATTGGTTCACAGGCTGGTGCTCAATCCACTAAGCCACACCAGCCAGGGCTGCTCAATGCCTTTATTCCTCATCTTTTCCTTTGTTTTACTTTATCTTATTTTTATTAGGATATAAAGCATACAATATTGTGTAAGTTTAAGGTGTATAACAGGCTGAGTTGATGTATTCATATATTGCAATATAATGGCCACCCTAGTGTTAGCTAACTCCTGCATTCCATAATTACCATTTCTTTTTGTAGTGAGAACATTTAAGATCTAATCTCTTAGCAACTCTGAAGTATATAATACAGCATTGTTGACTATAATCACTGTGCTGTACATTAGCTCTCAAGAAGTTATTCATCTTCTAGTTGCAACCTTTAAAAATACTTTATAAACAGTTTTATTGAGGCATAACTATACATATTAAACTGTATCATTTGATAATTATTGCCACATGTATAAACCCATCACCACCATGAAGATAGTGAACACATCCATCACCTCCAAAAGGTTCCTGGTGCTCCTTTTAATTCTCCCTCCCTTACCCTCAATCCCTTGAAAATCTCTGGCCTGTTTAATGTCACTATGGATGAGTTTGCATTTTTCTAGAATTGTTATATAAATGGAATCATGCAATATATAGTAATTTAGTCTGGGTTTTTCTTTCATTCAGGATAATTATTTTGAGATTCCTTCATATTGTGGTACATAACAAAAGTTCTTTCCTTTTTATTACTGAATAGTATTACATTGCATGAATGTACCAGAATTTGTTATCTACCTGTGAAAGAACATTTGAGTTGGTTTCAGTTTTTGGCCATCACAAGTGAGGTTACTATAAATATCCACATACAAGTCTTTGAATAGACATATGCTTTCATCTCAAATAGATACCTAGATGTAGAATGGCTAGATCATATAGTAGGTATAGATCAAGCTTTTTAAAAAATTGCCAAGATTTATCATCACAAGAAAAAAAGTCTGCAAATATGTATGGAGACATGTTAAGAAGTCTAACTGTAGTGAACATTTTGCAATATAAACAAATATTGAATCATGTTGCATACCTCAAATTAATGTAATGTGGTATGTCAGTTATACCTTAATTTAAAACAATAAAATAAGGAGACCAGCCAAGATGAAGGCATAGGTAGATACACTTTGCCTCCTTGCACAATGAAAAGAAGGACAACAACAAATTTAAAAAAATAACTAGAACTGCCAGAAAGTCAAACTGTATGGAAGTCTGACAACCAAGGAGCTAAAGAAGAAACATTCAACCAGACTGTACTGCAACACAGTGACATGGATCGTCCAGCCCTGATGGATAACTAAGGCTCTTCTCCTTATAAAGTAACAGGTGCCCTGAGACAAAGAAATATGGCCCAAATGAAAGAATAGATCAAAACTCCCAGAAAAGAACTAAGCAATGCAGAAATAGCCAACCTATCAGATGGACAGTTCAAAACACTGGTAATCAGGATGCTCACAGAAATGGTTGAGTATGGTCGCAAAATAAAGGAAAAAGTGAAGACCAGCAAAGCTAACATTTAGAACGGAAGGGCAGATAAAGTGCTTCCCAGATAAGGCCAAGTTACAGTAGTTCATCATTACCAAGACCTTATTATATGAAATGTTAAAGGGACTTATCTAAGAAAAAGAAGTTGATCAAAAATATGAACAGTAAAATAATAACAAATTCACAACTATCACCAACTGAACCTAAAAAATAAAAACAAAAAATAAGCAAACAACTGGAACAGGGATAGAACAAGAGAAATGGAGATCACATAGAGGGTTTTCAGTAGGGAGGGAGAGGGGCAGAATGGGGGAAAGGCACAGGGAATAAGAAGCATACTTGGTAGGCATAAAATAGATGGGGGGAGGTTAAGAATAGTATAGCAAACAGAGATGCCAAAGAACTTACATGTATGATCCATGGACATGAACTAAAGAAGGGGAATGCTGGAGGGTAGGGGGTGCAGGGCAGGGGGGGATAAAGAGGAGGAAAAATGGGAAAACTGTAATAGCATAACCAATAAAACATACTTAAAAAAGAAATATTAAAAAGTATATACAAGGAACCAACAGTGAAAGGAAGGAAACTGGGACTCAAATAAAAGATTTGGAGCAGAAGGAAGAAATAAACAATCAACCAGAACAGAATTAAGAAATAAGAATTCAAAAAAATGAGGAGAGGCTTAGGAATCTCTGGGACAACTTTAGACATCCCGACATCTGAATCATAGGGGTGCCAGAAGAAGAAGAGGAAGAGCAAGAAATTGAAAACTTATTTGAAAAAAAAAGATGAAGGAAAACTTCCCCAATATGGCAAAGGAAATAGACTTCCAAGGAGTCCAGGAAGCTCAGAGAGTCCCAAAGCATTTGGACCAGAGGAAGGACACACCAAGGAACATTATAATTAGATTACCCAAGATTAAAAACAAGAAGACAATCTTAAAAGTAGCAAGAGAGAAGGAGACAGTTACCTACAAAGGAGTTCCCATAAGGCTATCAGCTGATTTCTCAAAAGAAATCTTGCAGGCAAGAAGGGGCTGGAAAGAAATATTCAAAGTCATGAAAGGGAAGGACCTACATCCAAGATTGCTCTATCCAGCAAAGCTATCATTTGGAATGGAAGGGCAGATAAAGTGCTTCCCAGATAAGGTCAAATTAAAGGAGTTCATCACCACCAAGCCCTTATTATATGAAATGTTAAAGGGACTTATCTAAGAAAATCAAGTTGATCAAAACTATGAATAGTAAAATGACAACAAACTCACAACCATGAACAACTGAACCTAAAACAAAAACAAAAACCAACTAAGCCAACATCTAGAACAGGAACAGAATCACAGAAATAGAGACAACACGGAGGGTTATTAACAGGGAGGGAGGTGGTAGGGGGGACATCATACAGAGAATAAGAAGCATAAATGGTAGGTACAAAATAGACAGGGAGAGGTTAAGAATAGTGTAGTTAATGTAGAAGCCAAAGAACTTATATGTACATTCCATGGACATGAACTAAGGAGGGGGAAATGCTAGTCAGGGGCTGACAGGTGGAAGGGAATGAAGGGGAGAAAAAAATGGGACAACTGTAATAGCATAATCAATAAAATATACTTAAAATAAAGTAAAATAAACTGGCAATTTTTCCCAATGTACTTGTACCATTTTATATTCTTATGATCAGTGTACAGGAGTTCCAGTTCTTCCACATCTTAGACAGCATTTGGTATAATCAGTCCTTTTAATTTTTGTCATTTAATAGGTATACAATGGTATCTCATTGTGGTTTTAACTTTCATTTCATTAATAACTAATGATATTGAGCATCCTTTCCATGTACTTATTTGTCACCCATACACCTTCTTTGGTAAAGTTGTAACTGAAGCAAAAAACTGGAGATTTGGCTGCCTGCCACCACAAAAGCCAAACTTCTGAGGCAGTTGCTGGTGCAAAAGGAAAAGATGTTTCATTTACATACTGTGCAAACTAGGAGAATGGAGGAGTGTTGTCTCAAAGTTCGTTTCCTCAGCAAGATCTAAATAAAAGCCAGTGACCAGAGTTCCTGCTCCATTTCAAACTACAGTTCTTTGGAACCTGCAGGTAGTTGCTAGTCCAAACTTTTAGTCCCCAGCCAGATACCTTAGCTTGTTTCCGGCTGTCGTCCATTTCAGATTCTCTCCTGGAGCCTACGGTGTGAAGCCCGCATGGCCATGGGTCATGTGGCTGCTGGAGCCACATGATCTGCATGTTCCCAGGCAAGAGAGCATGCAAACACACTGGCATATGCATCATCAGGTGGAAAAGAGAGAGAGGCTCCCTCCTGTAGGCCACATGACTCATGGAGAAAACAGGCAAGTGCCCTGTGTGAGTGGAGGTCATGAGCAAGAAGAGAAAGCAGCTTCTTTGTTCCTCTGGGTGTGGGACAGACCAAGTGCTTTCTCAAGATGACCAATTAATTTCCCAAACTTTCACAGGCTTCAGATAGGTCTACCTCCCAACCAATCCCTTCTTTCTCCAGGCTAGACTGACAGGCCTCTTTGGTCTAGAACCTTCCCTGCGCCATTTTGAACTTCTATGGTGCATATGCTTGCCTTCCCCTGGTCCCACCCCAATCTGGTACCAGATTGGGGGAGGAATGCTTTTTCCTCTATATGATTGTCTTGCTAGCTTTTCATGCGCTCAGTGTAAGAACCTCCCCCTGCTACTATCTTGGCCATTGGAGGAGACTCCACAGAGCTCTGGACAGACTGTCTTCCCATAACAAAGTATCTGCTCAAATCGTCCATTTTTTTCTTAATTGGGTTACTTGTCTTTTTTATTATTTAACTGTAAGAGTTCTACATAGTCTGCGTACAAGTCTTTTATCAGACATAAGTCTTGTGATTATTTTCTCCCAGTGTCTTGTGTTTGCTTTTTGTGAACAGTGCCCACTGAAGAGCAGAAGTTTTAGATTTTGATGAAGTCCAATTTATAAATTCATTCTCTCATGAATCACTTTTTTGCCTCACTTAAGGTCAAAAAAGATTTTCTCAAATGTTTTCTTTTATAAATTATAAAATTTTAAGGTAATAGTTTGGTCTAGGTCTGTGACACATTTGTAGTTAATTTTTGGATATGATGTGAAAATACAAATAATTTTTTTACATATGGATATAAAATATTCCAGTACCATTTTTTTTTGAAAATACAATCCTTTACTGGTCCAATCATTACTATGGTGCTAGGGATGCCATTTGAAAGCTTTTACCAATATTTTATATTCTTGATTTTTTGCCCCAGGTCCTGCCTTTATCCCAGTTATTAATATAAAATATAAAAGGGATCCAGAGTAGTGTCCTGGATATCTGCATTCCTTTATATAAATTTTAGGGATAGTAAGGAGTCTTTGTCTGCCATTTCCTTATGTTATTGACAATTATGTTTATCAGAAAAGCTCCCAGAATTAAATATTTGTTTTGGAAATAGAATAACAAGGGGAAAGTTATACAACTATCATATGCCAAAAAGGAGAAATCGTGGTCAGACAAAGTTATAGCTAGAGAAAGAAAAGACAGCCAAGTAGCAATTGAATATGGAGAACTGCCTGTCCACAGGGGTTCATATCACCAGTGAGAAGTCAGCTTTCTTGCTTGGCTCCTCATGTCTTTCTTCCTGAAATTTCCATTGCTGCTTTCAGCCTCTTACCCTTCCTAGCTGCTGCATATTTGGAGTCCTTATCCCAGGCTGTAGTAGCTTGTCAGTGACTTAAAGTCTGATCAGTTCTCTGCCTGTCTTACTACTATAGGAAAGGAAATGTGTTTTACTAATATTTGCTGTTGAGAGTCTCTCCTTGTATAAATGTTATTATTTTATTCATCATCATTGGGTTCTATAAATAATATCTACCTTAGACCTTTTTAAATATAAAATTCTACTATGAATTATGGGATATAAGTTCTACTAAGAAGAAACCTAAACTATACTTCCCCGTTCCATATCCCTGTACTCTGTTCTTCACTGTAGCATATATTACTATCTACTCTTCTATATATTTTATTTCTTTCTTTTCTGTTTGATCATATAGATATAAAAGACATAAGGATAGTTTGTTTATTATTGTGTCCTCAGTCTAGAACAGATCCTGGCATAAAATAAGGTTCAATTAATATTTTTAAATGGATAAATGAACAATAAATTAATATTATGAATTAATCAAAGGAACTTGAACACTGTGTATTATGTCAGATCTGTGGAAAAATGTTTTCAGAGTTCCAAATAATAAAATTGCAAACCAACATGAGAAACATATGCTATTCCTAGATGATTATTTATTTGTTTTAAATAAAGGATAAATAACAATAATCAGGGTAAAGTACTCTAGGCCATATGAATTTAAGCATTATAGGTCTATTCACATATATCTTTTATTTAGCATGATCTCTATGAATATTATTTTAAAGAGAATATATTTAAAAATTCTTTATTTATTTAATTTTAGAGAGAAAGGATGGGAGGGACAAAGAGAGGGAGAGAAAGATCGATGTGACATAGAAAGATCTATTGATTGCATCTTGTACATGCTCTGACCAAGGACAGATACTACAGCTTAGGCATGTACCCTGACCAGGAATCAAACTGGCGGCCTTTCACTTTGTGCAATGCACAACCAACTGAGCCACCCTCATCAGGGCTCTATGAGTATTATTGTCATTTAACTCATACCCCTTGGTTCTAAATCTGTGATTGACATGCAATTTCTAATTATAATTGTACTTTTCATGCAGGTGTCCTTAAAGGGATAAAAAAAATCAATGATTTCGCATTTGCTTCTTGGACTGCCACTATGTGCCAAACACTGCACTAAGGAAATCCTGGGCATAGAGTGGGAAGAAAGCAAATTGGGCTTCCACATTCCTGGCATTTACTGATAATTGCAGGAACAGAACTTAAATAAATAAATTTATAATAAATATGTAATAACAAATCATAATAAATTTTCTAAAGGAAACTAACAGGATGTCATTTGATTAGTTGGCCAGGGAAAATCTCAGAGAGTGACAGTTATAGAAAACTAAAATAGTAGGAGTAAATCATGCAAAAAGCATGGAAAGAATATTCTAGGAAGAGGAAACAACAAGTATCATGGATCTGAGGTGGGAAAGAATGACATGTTGAGGAACTGAAAACAGGTCAGTTTGTCTATAGTAATATATAAGAGAATAATTATGGATGTATAGACAGGAGTTAGATCATACTGTTTTGTGGGCAACGTTAAATAGTTTGCAATTTATCTAAGGTTCAAATGCTATACTTTGAAAGATTTGGCCCTGCCTGGTGTAGCTCAGTGGATTGAGTGTGGGCTGTGAACCAGAGGATTGCCAGTTCAGTACCCAGTCAGGGCACATGCCTGGGTTGCAAGCTAGGTCCCTAGTGGGAGCCACATGAGAAACAACCACACATTGATGTTTATCTCCCTCTCTTTCTCCCTCCCTTCCCCCCTCTCTAAAAATAAATAAATAAATAAGTAAATTTAAAAAAGAGAAAGATTTGACACAGGCAAAATTACATGATCTAATTTTCATTTTTTAAAAATCACTCTGGCTGTTTTCGAGAGAATGGATTGGTTGGAGAGAAGAGTGGGCAGAGGACATTCAATAAGGAGGCTATTAAAATAATATAAGAAAAAGATATTAGTAAATTAAGGCAGAATGGTGGCAGAAGAAATGTAGAAATGAGAAGACTCAGATCTGAGCTCTGAGGAATAGTCATTAAAGAGTTGTAGAGAAAAGTGAGGTACTATGAAAGGCAGAAACTGATTCCAAGACAAAAGAAATAATCAGGTGTGTCAGAAACTGTGGGGAGTTTGAATTAGATAGGAATGAAAAGTATGTCAAATCAGTATGGCAACATCATGATCTTTTCTGACCTCTGTAAAGGAGTTTTAGTGGATCCAGAAGCTATGTTGAAGTAGACCAAAGAGGGAGTATAGGTTTTCTGTTTCAGACATGTCATCGCTGCTGAAAACAAAAAGTAATGGTTAACAGATAACATAACATCTATTTAAAGCTTTGAAGATTTGTAAGGTAAGGAACTATCAGAATAAAACTTAAGGGACTGTGAGAACATAAAGAAATGAAGTAAGGACATCAGCTTTGTCCTGAAGACATTTGTTGAATTTGAAGAGTTTGAGGATTTCAACTTTGCAAAAGCTGCCCAAAAGATGGGGTAAAAGTCTTAAGTCCAGCAACCAATAAAAGTGGAAAGTCTAATAGAGGTCCTTTTCCCATTTGATTGATGCCCAAAATGATTAAACCTTCAGAAAAGGAGAAGTTAACTTGTTTTCTCAACGATTCTCCCACGTGAATACAAAGGAGAATTTCCTTGGTTGTGCAAAGCAGGACAGGGCGGAACAAGAGAATTCTCCAGAAGAAGAACTAGATGAAATGGAGGCAAGTAATTTATCAAATAAAGACTTTAGAGTAATGATTATAATGATACTCAACAGCATGAAAAAAGACATAGAAATAATGAAAAAGGACCAGTTCAGTAATAAGAATGCAATATCTGAAGTAAATAATACACTGGAAAGAATAAACAGGTTAGATGAAGCAAAGGATCAAATTGGTGATTTAGAATACAAGGTAGAAAAAACACCCAGACAGAGCAGCAAAAAGAAAAAAGAAGTTAAGAAAAGAGGAGAGCTTAAGAAATATTTTGGGCAACATGAAAAGTAACAACATCAGTATCATGGGAATGCCAGAAGGAGAAGAGAATGAGGAAGGAACCGAGAACCTATTTGAAGAAATAATGACTAAAATCTTCCCTAATCTGGTGAAGGAAAAAGACACACAAGTCCAGAAAGCTCAGAGAGTCCCAAACAAGGTGGACCCAAAGAGGTCTACACTGAAACACATTATAATTAAAATGGCAAGCCTTAAAGACAAGGAGGGAATCCTAAAAGCTGCAAGAGAAAAACAGGTGCTACAAGACAGCACCAATTAGACAGGTATCTGATTACTCATCAGAAACATTTCAGGCCAGAAGGAAGTGGTGTGAAATATTCAAGGTTATCACAAGAAAGGACCTACAGGCAAGGCTACTTTATTCATCAAGGCTATCAGTTAAAATCGAAGGACACTGTCCCTGATCTGGGTAGAGTTGCACCTGGCTTGGTGGTGTTTGTCTCATGTCAGCCAGGGACAAAGTAACTCCATGTTTATCCCAGGTTGACTTTTGGTCTGTGCCCATGTCTGGTTCATGCCTTGGACACATGAAAATAAATAAATAAAACTGAAGGAGAAATAAGGAGCTTCCTAGACAAGGAAAGCTAAAGGACTTTCTTAACACCAAACCAGCACAGCAACAAATATTAAAGAGCTTGCTTTAAGAAGAAGGAAAAAGAAAAAAGAAAAAGGAAACAAAGGAAAACAGTCTAACAATAAAATGGCACTACATACACGTCTATCAATAACCACCTTAAATGTAAATGGCTTAAATGCTATCACCAAAAGACAGAGTAGCTGAACTGATAAGAAAAAAAATCCTTATATATGCTACCTCCAAGACACCCATCTCAAATAGAAAGATACACACAGACTAAAAGTAAAGGAATGGAGAAAGATATTTCATGTGAATGGAAAATAAAAAAGTTGGAGTAGCAGTAATTATACCTGACAAAATAGACTTTAAAACCAAGGCTATAGTAAGACACAAAGAAGGACACTATATAATAATAAAGGGGACAATCCAACAAGAGGATATAATCCTAATAAACATTTACCCACCCAACATAGGAGCACCTAAATATGGGAAGAAAATCTTGATGGGCATAAAAGGAGAGATTGACAGAAATACAGTCATAGTCAAGGATTTTAACACCCCGTTGAATTCACTGGATAGATCTTCCAGGCAGAAAATCAATAAGGAGACAGCAGCCTTAAATGACACGCTAGATCAAATGGATTTAATTGATGTCTTCAGAGCATTTCACCCCAAAGCAATAGAATATACATACTTTTCAAGTGTACATGGAATGTTTCTTAGGATAGACCACATGTTAGGACACAAAATGAGTCTCAATCAATTTAAGAAGATTGAAATTATATCAAGCATCTTCAGACTACAATTCTGTGAATATAGAAATCAGTCACAAGAGAGAAGATGGTGGCGTGGTAAGAGGATGCACATCCTGCTTCCCCCTTCACACAGGTGTTAAACCGGGACATTTTTCAATGCAGCACAGCAAACAGACACCAAAAACACAGCATATTTGAAAACAGATGATCAAAAATTGCAGTGGTCATTGAAAAACCGGAAGGTAAGGAGAGTACTCCGGTGGCACGGAGACCGGGGCGGGGGCTGAGAAACTGGGCCAGGGCTGGCCGTAAGACTCTAGGGAGGGAGCTGGGGCAATGGCTCCCTGATCAGCCAAACAGGGTCTCTGCAGCACCGGCATAAATCTGGTTGCTTGAAATCTCACAGAGAGGAGTTAAGATCTCATAGCCCTGGGAGGACTGAGTGTTGGAGCGCGCACTTTTGTCTACGCCCACGTGCCATTGTAAACAGTTGCGTGGGGATTGTTCGCACCACCGTGCCCTGAGAGACCCAGGGTGCAGTCGCTGGGCACCAATATGGTCTCTCAGCCCAGTGTAGGCACTCGCACCAGCAGGGAACAGCAATACGGTCTCCTGGCGCCATCACGCCATCACGCCATCGGAGGCCCGAGTGGGCTGCTGGGAGATCTTAGACACTGGTGTGCAATCTGTGTAGGGGTTGAACCGTGTTCATGGGACAGTTGGCACCTGTGCAAGGAAGACTCAGGGAACATCGGGACTTGCGGGCGCACGACCACAGTTGGCACCTGGGACCCTGTGCGGAGAACCTTGGGATAGCTCTGAGGACAGTAGGCCAGAGAAAACTGAGTGCTGAACAAGGAAAAAAACCATACGGTCACCCCTCAGCCACTGCAGTCATCAAGGCCAGAAAAACCAGCTTGGCAAGATTGATAACAGCAAGAATTAGCGGTTTTGATGTTTTTTGGTTTTTCAATTTTTTGTGGGTTTTTTCTTTTTCTCTTTTTCATTATTTTGATCTTTTTTACCCCCAACTCCTTTTTGCTTCTCAATACTTCTTTCTTGTTTTACTCCTTCTTCCTTTCCTTCCAAGCTTATCTCTTCTCCCTGTCTTTTTTTGCTCTTTTTTCTTTTTCATTCTACTTTTCTTTATTCTCTTTTCATTTTTTTATTTCCTTTTCCTTCTTTTCTTTTTTTTTCCTTTCCTTCTCTTTTCATTTTTTAAACACATATGAGTGAGACAAAAACAAAACAAAACAAAACAAAAAAACCCTGGAACTGTGGAAAGAGCAGAGTTGGCCCCAAAGAAGGGGCATTTCAACAGCTGAGA
>PVKU01011057.1:0-46620 GCA_004027475.1 Anoura caudifer | reverse complement strand
CTGAAATTGTTTGATATGGCCAATAGCAAAATATAAATGCAAAAGCAGCTAGGATTCTTGCTTTTAAGTGGAGATTTCTTGAATAATCTTGCACTCAGTGCCAGTTGAATTGTTTCAGTTATTTCTCGATGGTGCTACCCTTATGGAAAGTCAATGGTGTGAAGTGATTTAGAGAAATGAGACTTGGATTTCTTTTAATGGTTTCTTAAACAATCTAGAAGGTTGCTATTGTCATTAATGAGACTACTTTTGGTTATTTATTAAATGGATTGTCTATTCTTGCTACATGGGACTTTCCTGGGTAATTGGTTATGTCATTTTCAATCCACTTTACGTCTGTGAGATTTATGCTTGCTCAAACCATTTGGGAACAATTTTTGTCTCTGTTCTTTCCACCCCCTATCATTTTAAATGCTTTTTGTGTGTTCTTCAAGAAAGTTAAAAATAAAGTTTGCTCAGTGTGTGAGGTGCCAAGATGTCCTCCCTATATTCCATCTGATTGGCCTTGGATCTACCCTCAGAGGCCAGAGCTTGCTCCCCAGGTTTGCAATCCCAGTAGAAAGCTCGACGTAGAAGTACTAAAAAAAGGGAAAAATGACCCTCCGGACAACTAGGCCACGATGTCACTCACTGAACACAAACCATGCTCACACATATAAACAGGACAGAGGCAAGGCCACTTCACACCCCCCCAAAAAAATGATTAATCATGACCCCTTCTGACTAGGTCTTCATTAACCTTTCCACTTCCTAGAGAAAAATTGTTCAGACATCCCAGCCTCTCAGAGTACCATATTTTTAGGACTATAAGACACATGGGCCCTGGCTGGTATAGCTCAGTGGATTGAGCATGGGCTGCGAACCAAAGGGTTGCTGGTTCAATTCCCAGTCAGGACACATTGCCTGGCTTGTGGGCCAGGTCCCCAGTAGGGGCCACGTGAGAGGCAACCACACATTGATGTTTCTTTCCCTCCCTTTCTCTTTCCCTTCCCCTCTCTCTAAAATTAAATAAATAAAATTTTTTATAAAATTAGAAAAAAAATAAAAGATGCACTGTACCATAAGACACACCTAGGTTTCAGAGGAAAATAGGAAAAAAAATTTTGAAGCAAAAAATGTGGTAAAATATTTAATAACCTATGACCTGGCTCTACTGCTGCCCCTTCCAACTGCCACAACAAGCCAGGTAAGCTACATTTGGACTATAAGATGCACCCCTATTTCCCCCCAAATTTGGGGGGCAGTGCATCCTATAGTATGAAAACATGGTATATTCCTTTTGCCTCAGCAAGCTAAATAAATCTCTTATTGTTTGACTGAAGCTATGTTCATGAGTGGCTTTGCTCAGTGACCTGTAATAGCAGGTTCTTACTGGCTGCTCATCTCCTCCTCTGACTCCTTCTTTGCTCCTTTTCCTAAGCCTGCCAACATAGGATGCCATCTATTTCTCTTTTCTAAGTCACCTTTTCTTCATTTATAAATGGATATGTATTATGCAGTATATGTAATAATGCATTATTACATATACTGCAGTAGAAATTGCTAGTTTCCTGTCAATATCCATTCTTTCTATCTTCCAAAATTTTTAATATTGAATAATTTGAAATGAGTATCATGATGCCTATTACCTATCATAGTTTTAGCAATTGCTGTTAACCCATGACAAATCTGGTTTCATCTGTATCCCGCAGCCCAACATCATATTATTTTGAGGTCAATCCCAGAAACACCATCCATTATGTCATTTAATTCATAAATGTCATATGTATTTCTAAAAGATAAGGACCTCTCTCCAATGTATCACACTTAAAAAGTAATAATAGTCCATATCTTCCAATATTCCATCAGTGTTTGACTTTCCCTTAGTGCTTCCTTTCTTTAAGTCATATCTAAATAAGCTTTATACATTGTGTTTAGCTGACATAATCTGCTCCTTGAATTCTTTGTCCTTGAAATAGTTGTCAAATAAATGAGGTATTTTGTCCTGTTTGGCTTCCCATAGTCTTGATTTTGATGATCAGTATCACCTAGATGTTGTTTGACGTGCTCCTTTTTTCACTGTAGTTCCTAAGAATTGGCAGCTAAATCTAAAGTCTCAATAAAACTAAGTTTGAATTATTAAAAAGTTTTTCACAGTGGTGGTATGTACTTCAATTGGGAAGCTTTTTAAAATGACATTAGCAGGTATCGATGATCATTACCTAGGTCGATCTGTATACAATTTTTAGGAATTGCAAAATGGTAATATTCTGACTCTACTATTTCCTCTTCATTTGTTAACTAGAATATGTTACCAAGGACACATCTACAAAGTGCAACTTTCTTTAATCAACTGTTCAGATGCCTGCAATGTAGTTCTTATTAATTTGTTTTCAAAACAATAATTTATCCCTTAACCTTCTCCAAAGCTGAGCAAAGAGATGTTTTATTCTGTTATTTGCTCTTGGAGTTTGAACTAATTGATGTGTTTTAATCCATTCCAGTTACCAGCTATATTAATGGTCTGAATTTCCCATTTTTAGTCAGCGACTCTTAGTGTTCACTCCTGAGACCTTTTTGGCATGCACTTAGTATAGCTTAGTATAACTTTGATAGCTACTTTGTTCCAGGCACATCCTAGACATTCCCTTGACCCAAAACCAGCCACATTCCTGGTGCCATTCCTGAGGCAGTGGCATTTAGAGATAACACTCTGGTGTAAGAGGTGCTTGCTTATGTCACTGAGTTTGTCATTGTATCCACACCTTTTCAGTGGAGAGATGTAGAAAACATTCACATACATGTGTTTGTGTACATCTATTTATTTAAAGAAAATATGTAATACATTCATAATGAACCTTCTAATTCAAATTCAGGACTGCAGAATTTTTGGTCTTAACTGATTTTTACATCTTTATGCCTTTTTTTCATCTAAAACTCCTGGTTCTCAATAATATTCAGCAAAATTTCCATTGCTTTATTCCATTATTCTCAACAATATCAGCACCATCAACAATGTATGATTACTGAAAATATTTTATTCCACTTTTGTTTTTTTCATAAGGTACAGTCCACTATAGATATACTATGAAATTCTTGTCACTTAAAGTCTCTCAAAGGAGAGTAGTTTGTGACCAAATGAAATTATAATCAGATTTACTTGTGTCATTTTGTTTTTGATTTTTGAAACTTGGTTTTTAATTGCAATTTTCTCTTATAATTATTTCAAGTATTTATAAGGTTCCAAATCAGCACAAAATATATTCAAAGAAGTTGGCCCCTATTCTAGTTTGTTCCACCCCGCCTCTGTCCTTTCTTTCTCAGATACTAATTTTAAAATTGCACAATTCATTCTCTAATATTTTCATAATAGCAAATGCTCGTATTGCTCCCCTTTTTCATGTGGTAACCACCATTCTGTTGTCTGTATCTATGAGTTTGTTTTTTGTTTATTTTGTTAATTCATTTGTTACCCAAATTTTAATTATACAAACCATGTTATCAATTATACATTACAGTGTTATCAAATATTGCCACCATGTTTTACATTAGATCCTCAGAACTTTTTTTAAGAATTTTTTAAAACATTTTATTTATTTATCTTTAGAGGGGAAGGGAAGGGGAGAGAGAGAGAGAGGGAGAGAAACATCAATATATGGTTGCCTCTCCTGCGTCCCTTTTCAGGAACTGGCCCGCAACCCAGGCATGTGCCCTGACTGGGAATCGAACCATGATCCTTTGGTTCACAGGCCTGCACTCAATCCACTGAGCTACACCAGCTATGGCAGAACTTATTTTTCATAACTGAAAATTTGTAGCCTTTTACTAACCTCTCCCTATTACATGAACTACCCCAAACCTTACAACCACTTTTCTATTGTTTCTATGAGTTTGACCTTTTTTTAAAGATTTCACATGTAAGTAATACCATGTACTACTTGCCTTTCTTTGTTTGACTTATTTCTCTTAGCATAATGCCCTCTATGTCCATCCATGTTGTCACAAATGGCAAGATTTCCTTCTTTCTTGTGGCTGAATAATATTCCATAATTATACACACCACATCCTTTCTATCCATCCATTCATTGATCAGCACTTAGGTTGTTGCCATGTTTTGGCTATTATGAATAATGCTGCACTGAACTTGGGGGTTCAGGTATCTTTTATATGTCCAGTTTTCATTTCCTTTGACTGTATGCACAGAAGTAGGATTGATGGATCATGTGGTAGTTCTATTTTTAATTTTTTGAGGTACCTCCATATCCTGACACCTCAGCTTATCTAGACATTCTTTCCTTATAGTTAGATCAAGAAAAGAAAATTTCCTCTGTGAATCTTTTTTTCTTTCCCAGGCCATTCACTCCCTCATGCACCTATCTCCTCATTTATTTATTCACTGAATATGTCAATACTCATTGAACACCAAGTATGTCCCAGGTGCTATACCAGGGGATATTGATAAATGGCCCCAATCTCATGCATGCTTGAGTGGGTTTTGCAGAAAGGTTAATGGACAATGAGAGTAAGTACAGAGTACTCTGGAGAATGCAGTAGCACCTCATAATCCAAACTAAGTTCAATGGGTATTATCAGTTCTCTCTCTATTTCCCTTTCCTGTTTTCTGCTCTTTTCTTCCCCACCCCACAAAGATTTCCTCCCTTTTTGTGTGTTACCATAACACTATTTTTGTCTAGATATGCTTCCTCAATATGGCCACCTACTGTCCCATATGCATATTGTCCCAGGATGGCAACCCTACCAGAAAGAAAACTTCTTTCCTCTGTGTGTGTGTGAATTCCAGATAGTATTCTAATGGATCCTTCTTAAATCATTTGCGCATTTCTTGGAACAATCACTGTTGCCAGTTCAATGGGGCACTTTTTTTTGGCCTGGACTATATTATTTTCTATGTGGGGTGGGTAAAGCAATATGATTGCTAATTCCAGAGAACCACCTGGAAAGGGAAATATCCATCATAAATTTTATCATACCCTTTGCCCCCTTCTGAGTACTTATCACAACTTTTAAAATATTATATCTTTGTTTGTTAAATGTCAGTTCCTTTAGACACTAACACCCAAAACAAGTAGAGACTGTGGAAAATACTCTAATACTGATACATACTGCAGAAGTTTATATCCTTATCATGCTTGGATCCTATTTGTATATCCCTATATATGTAGGACCTGGCACATAGTAGGCATTTAAGACTTATTTGTCAGATAAATGAATAGCTGGTACTGTTGAATTACTCTACTCCTATAAATGGTCCTGCTTTTTACCCCTAAATCTTGTGTTTGAATTCTGCTAGACACCTCTTATCTTGTTTGAAGTAAGGTGCTAGGGTGCAGAGGATGAGATAATGGGATTGTGCTGTGAATTCAGGCAGGTGTGAGTTTGTATCTGAGTTTTGTCACTTCTTACCTGGGTGTCTGATTCCTCCATTCTACTATGAAAATAATGTCTACTTTGCATGGATTTGACAATTAAGAAGGTAAGTAAGCAAAGGGTTTATGATTGTGCTCTTGGTGGTTTTAAAACATGTCTGTAAATTCATTGTCACTCTCCCTCTCATGAGATGGAGACTAATTCCCCACCCCCACAGATGGGGTAGCCTCAGTGACTCCCTTCTAATAAATAGAATGTTGTCAAAGTGACCTGTATGACTTTTAGGCTCTCTCAGGTCACAAACTTCTGGAGTCCTCAACAATATCGAAGAGATCTGGTTACTTCAAGCTGCCATGCTGGAGAAAAAGATAGAAGCCTGCACACTCCAGTCCACAGCTGTTTAACTGTTTCTAGCCCAAGCTCCAGGAATGCAATGAAAGAAGTTGTCAAGATGACTCCATCCAAGTCAGCCTGATTGTCCACCCACATTAGGCTGCAACTACATCTGCAGGAAAGGCTGCAATCAATAACCACCCTGCTGAGCCCAGTCAACCCCCAGAACCAGGAGACATAATGAGAACTAACGGTTGTTGTGGCTTTCTAACACTAAGGCTAAATTAGTTTGATACAGACCAATTTATAGATAATGAGGATAGTCACTGACATCATAAGTGATGAGTAAATGGTGATTTTAAAGCATAGATCTTAAACCACATACCACCATACATAGCATATATTAGGTATCAAACAAAAGAGACAAATAATATTTAGGATTAAATATCTTTGGTAGTAATCCCCAATTTTTGCAAATAAACTAGAGTTGACCTATGACTATGCATATTTCATTTAAAGTAATGTATGTGAAACAGGATATCCCAGTGATTAAGGCCACAGGTTTTGGAGACAGATCACTTGGCTTCAAAACTTACTCTGTTAGTTCCTGAGTGAAAGATCTTAGGCAAGTTGCTTGTCCTCTGTAATACTAAGTTATCTCATAAAATGGGAATTCTGAAAGTACTTTTATATTAATAATAAAATTAAATAATTCCCATAAACTTAGCTCACTGCTTGGAAAGCAGTGCATGATAAATGTTAGCTCTTATTATCCTGAGATAATTATCACAACCAAGCAAATTATTATCTACAACCAAGCAAATGCAAACTACTGGGCCAAATGGCCATGAACTTCTGAACCATGAAATACATTCATGAAGGCAGCACTGAATTAATTCAGAGAGCCTGCCAAGGAGGAAACAGCTCAAAAATAAAATGCATGATTGACAAGATAGCTTGCAGATGCCTAAGTTATCCTAAGGTAATAATTAATGTTCTATAGAATGTTTGCATTATGTTTTTTATTACATAATAATGTTGTTGCCTGAGCTGGTATTCTCATTGTGTCCCATTCCTCTGGGAGTGAATGTTCTTCCTGCACTTTACAAACTCTTTAAAGATTGCATTAAAATGCTCATTTTTTTTTTGGAACAAAATGTATGCTCTTGGTGAAATTCTTCCCTTTGAATTAGAACCATAGAACATTAATTTTTGGAATTCTGTTCTGTAAGAAAAGATTATAAAGCCTTGTCTACTCAAGTGGTACTTAAGCCTTCAAGTGCCCCTCTGTTGTATGCTGTTCATAAATTTTCTTATACATTCATGGTAGAAGAGAGGAGTGCAGGAATATTAATGGTATGATCCTTGACTGTTCATTCAGTGTTTTGACTCTGAGGATCTGCACAGGTTCTTAAGGTTATAGCTTCCTATCTCTAAGTGGGATCAGTTTTTAAGTGATTTTTGTCAATGTTTAAGGTTTGCTTCCTGTTTTTTGGTTGACATTGTGTTCCACTTGTACAGATAAAAACAATACTACTATTGAAAACTGACAAAGTAGATGAAAAGAGGAAGTGACTTAACAAAGGGAAGCCCCAGGACCTACGCTCCCCTCCTCTTCTCTGTACCTAATTCTTTCTGTGACTTTGAAAAAAAAGAACTATCTGTCCTCTTTTCACTGCTTCTTTGTTATTTCTTAGTGTATTAAATGGAAACAATGTCTTCTCCACAACAAGTGGATAAACGTTAATATGCAGGGTCAAAAGCTTTAGAAAGGTGGATGTACCTGTAATCATCTTGTGGGCGCTACACATGGACATGAGCCATGTTTCTCAGGGCAGGACACATAGTTCATCTGTGGCAAGGTACGGAAGAGTTGTTTCATGTTCCCCTGTATCACAAGACAGTCTTTTGAGTGCTTGTCAATATGTGAAAATTGAATAAAAATTTAAAGAGAAAGCTACTGAGGCCACTGGGTTTTTAAGGATAGAAATATATAAGGGAATTTAAAGATAGGTATTTTTTTGCAGTAGTTTATCCTTTCTTATGGCTGAATAGTATTCCACTGTGCGTATGTACCACACATCTTCTTTATCCAATCATCTTTTGAAGGATGCTGTGGTTGTTTCCATGTCTTTGCTGCAATGCAATATATACAGAAACATACAAAGGTATTCTGACCCAACATAACTCATGCATGTGTCTTTGTGGATAAATGCTTTTAAATTTTTCAGGTAGATGCCCAGAAGAGGAATTGCTGGGTCATATGTTAGCTCTATTCTTAATTTTTTTGAGAACCCTCCATACTGTTTTCCATAGTGGCTGTACCAGTTTACATTTATGTACACTTGGAACCTATGTAATCTTATTAACCAATGTCACCCAATAAATTGAGTAATAAATAAAACTTAATAAAGATGGGTACTTTTGACATTTGAACCATTTTAGATATCCTTGTATGAATATCAAGCCAAAGAGAGTGCAGCATAATATCTTACACATGGACAGCGCACATTGATTAGACACAACTTATGTGCAAAATATTCTCTTTGTACTTTATCCAGCATAATAATAACAGACTTCATTCTCACAATACTCATAGGAGACATATATATTTATTTCAGGATTTGACACATGGAATGTCCTCTTTCTTCAGAGCCCACAGTGCTCCAGCTGAAGAATGTAACAGTGGAACCTGTGTCAGGTTTGAATCTCAAATTGTGTCAAAACCTAAGATTCTTTGCAATCCAAAGGGGATTTCAATGAGATTTAGGAATTAGATTTTATGGTTGCAGAAAAAAAATTTTAAATGTCTTTGGAAGACAGGAATTGTAAACATCATAAATTTTATTTCAGAGTCTGTATTTTTACATCACAGCTAACAGAGAATAAAAAGGGTAAAGAAAATAAATATATATGACTAGAGAAATGATTTGTCAAAATATATTCACTTGTATTAGTCACAGAGTTGTTTGCAAGCACTAACAATAAAAATAACAACACATGCAGCAGGTACTGTGTGCCAACCACTGTTCTAATTGCTGCACACATATAAATTAATTACATCCTCAGTACAACCCTCTATTGATGAGGAAATAAAACATGAGTGTGTAAGTGAATTTTCCAAGGTTTCACAGAACTGTGGTTTGAATCCCAGCATTCTGGTTCCAGAGTCGGTCCTCAAACTGCTACAGGTATCCTTATAAAGCTTTAATTGTAAGTCTGTAAAACAAATGAGCTGAATATGATGAACAGCTTCATTCATTTGGATGTCTGAACATACAAAATCCAATGGAGGATTACAAAATCCAATCTCCTAATTATACAAGAATTTACTCTTTTGACAGTTAAATCCTTCTTTAACAACTGTGTTGAGTCCTGAGGACACCATAACAAACAAGATTCCCTTGAAACTCCTAAAGGAACTCAGTCTTCCAGGGAGGACCAGCAGATAAACTGCAGATTAAAACCCAGTGTGGTAAGTACTAAGATGAGGGTTATCATGGGAGTACGCAAGAGAGACTCCTGACTGAGACTTTCCAGTGGAAGAAAATCAAGGAAGACTTCTTGAAGGAGGTGAGCTACAATTTGATATCCTGGGTAGACAAGACTTTTAACTCATGGGAGAGAAATTGAGGGGGTGCAGATTTGGAAGGAGTAAAGCAGTCCAGATAAAGAGAGCAGCATAAGAATCCGGCACTTTTTTCCAGTACTAAAAAAAAAAAGAATTAAAAATTTTAAAACATTTTGAATCAGTGTACCCATTACTTTAAATTGGAGTCAAAAAAGTTAGCAACTCTTACCTTCTTGTTTTGGAGGAGTATAGGAATAGCAAAGATTATTAAACTGCTATTCCTTTCTTCCTCCTTGTTTTTAGAATAAGGACTTTAAGATGTGAAATAGATTTGGGCATGTGTGCATGTGTTTATGCTTGTGAGTGACTTATTCAAGAGGTATGGGAATTTTAACACCATGTCAACACGTAAGGTGAAAATCTAGTGTGTGTGTGTGTGTGTGTGTGTGTGTATCCATGCAAAGATATTCTGACCCAACATCACTCATGCAAATACTCTTTTTTACATTATAAAAGGAACATCCATCATATTTCCATGTAACCTCCTTTAAAAGGCACAATTTTGCTTATTCCTGAATGCTTATATACAACCACGAAACAAAAAATATTCCAGTAATGCATTTTCCATATGTTGCAGTTATTAAGTGGGCGTCCTCTTTTGCAATGAGCATAAGACCACATTCATAGTAAAACTGAAGAGAACATTTTGTGAATTTTTAGAGAATGCTTTTTGAAATTCAGCAAAGGCCATCAAATACAAACTACATCTTTCTTTTCTGAGAGGCAGAAGGACCTGTACCAGTGAGGACGAAAGCACATTTGAGACTGTGCTTGACATCAAAGCCGGAATCTCTGTATTCAGTCGGCAGTACGGAGTCACCAGACAGAAACCTCGGCAGATGTGCAGGTGCAGGCTCTCCCTCCCCTGCAGGAGAGGTGTTCATTTAGCTGCCCTGAATTACCGTACTGTCTTAAAATAATGTTATTCCTTTTGACACTTGTGTTTAAGGGATACTTTATCTTCTGACAGCCACAAAGACATCATGTAGGTTTTGGGCTGTTTTTTCTGGTGTTTTTTTTTTTTTTTTTTTTTTTTTTTTTTTTTTTTTTTTTTTTTTTTTTTTTTTTTTTTTTTTTTTTTTTTTTTTTTCCACTTGATAATTTAAATGTAAAGTACCAAACAGTGCCACTACTAAATAATGCTCACAGAATTACATATTTTAATGTAGCCATTGTATCTCTCCATCCTGAAGGACATTCTGGACATATTGTTTTCATATTGTGGCCCAGGTTCCTACTTTGCCCAGCAATGTGGGCTGAAAGTTTGTGTCAGTCTACAGACTCATTAAAAGGAAATGAGAAAAATTTAAGAAAATGCAGGAAAATCATGACCTGTAAGTATATTCCATAGGCTAAATTCCACTGCAGTTTGTACAAATATTAGCAATGTGATTTCATTTTATTATTTAGTATTAATTATTGTGAATAATAAAGCTGTAGGTAAAATTGCAAATAAACTAATGTACAAACTGAACTAACAAGCAAAATGGGGACAGACTCAGAGAGCAGGATGACAGCTAGTGGGGGGTGGAGAGGTTAGGGTGAAGAGGGATTAAGAAAAAAGGAAAAAAGACTCATGGACATGGACAACAGTGTGGTGATTGCTGGGGGAGAGGGGGAGGTATAAGGGGACTAAATGGTAATGGAAAAATACAATAAAGATTATGTTAAAACAATAAAATAAAAAATAAAATGCAAATTCAATTCTTCTTTAGCTGCTCAGTGGTGGAGTCCATGACTCTGCATCTCTAACAAGCTCACAGTCAATGCTGATGCTGCTGGCCCATGGACCACATTTTGAGAAGTAAGGTGTCGGGGTGCTTTCAATGGACATCTCCACCCAGACTGGCTTTTGACTTGGCTAAACAATAAAGCATTAGGCAAAGACTCAGTGGACATCCAAAAAGGTTAAAAACTTGGCAGATTAAATTGTCTTTTGTGAAATCCTTGTGGTTATTGGCATCTTATTTTGCAGTATATGTTGCAAATTCATGCTGTGGTCATGATCAGCTGGCATTTGTCTATCAATTCAGCCTCGAAGAACATCCTAGCAATCAGGTGAGCATCAAATACCAGCAAGCCTCATTTTGAACAACAGATAGTTGCCAAAGGTCTTCTGTCAGCTCACTCTGCAGCATTTGTAGACATCGAAGGCATTTGCTTGACAAAACAAAAAGAAGTCTCCTTCTCCTCCTTAAGGTGAGATGTCATAGCATATGTCCCTTGCTCTGGGACCAAGAGACCATTGTGTTAAGTCCCCTAGAAGCAGGGTCTGTGCACAAATTGTATTAGAGGAGTGCTCTCAACCAATGCCTGTAAGAGAGCAGGAAGTGCGGAAGGAAACAAGTCAGGATGTGTTCTCAAGAAAGATAACCTTAATCTGATCTGCAAGGGCTCTCAAGCATAAATCACAGGGCAGAATGCCTGACCTTGGGTCAAAGGGGCTGAGTTCAGTGCTCTCTGATTAGTCAGTGAGCATTTGAGGATGAGAGAATTAACCTGCCAGGCATCTCCAAGCCATGGTGACTCCAATCAGCCAAGGGAAACTCTCCAGAGGAAGGTGCAGCTGTGAGCTGTTATCAGAACCCCTCACCACAGGGTTAAGTATACAGGATGATAAAAAGGAGCTGAGCCAGGTACCAACAGTGTCCACTGTGAAGGAGAACAGATACTCCAGTAGACACAGATTGCTTCCCTGGGAAATCCTCGCCTAGGGCTGGATAAACAAACCCTCTCTCCATACAAGGCATTTAGGAGGGACACAGAAGTTACAAGCAACCAGAGATCCAGAGAGGGAATCTGACAGAGCTAACGCTTTGGCTAGCCAGTCCCTAGTCATGATAGAAGAAACATAGGTACATTTAAGACCCAGGTGCAAATCTGGAACACCTGCCAGGAACTCTGGGGAGGGAGGGGTGGGGGGTGGGGAATAGGGAGCTGTCCTGCATAGCCTTTTGGCCAAACAATGCATCCTCCTTCTGCAAAGGCCTCCCCAGAGAAAGCTTGGCAGGCCGGCAGCCATTCTTTGGGGGCTTTCTATCCAGTTACCTTCTGCTGGCTTCACCTTCTCCAACGCTCTCCTAGGAAATCAAAGAGAACTTCTGTCCTATCAGATGACAAACATTTTATTTTCTTGGCACCACCACAGCCAGACTACTAAATTTTTATAAATCAAAGATTTCAAAACTTAAGAGACCCTTTCAAGGAATAAAGAGGGGGGTGAAGAGACTCTATCATTTATTATTTTTAACCCAAGTGTCTATGCATTTCAAAGTTAATTGCATTTATTTTCTATATCATATCTTTCTCATTTTAAACAAACTTATGTAAAATAAAGACACATTTATTTTGAAGTGCCCTAGCAATAGGCAATGATTTGTCACCAGGATGTACATATTTTGAAAGTCTCTTTTGTGCCAAAATTGTGTAATGGTGTCTAGTCTGGGAATGTAAGTACCTTGGGGAATGAACACCATGTAGTCAATCTATTCAACGCCTTAAAATTAAATTTAAAAAAAGGCAAAACTCTATTAGCAAGTATTGAAAGACATTGTCTAGACAGCTTCTTTCAGGCAGAATAAACAGTGGCAGGCACAAGTGGATGCTTTGCCCTTTGGAAAATGGGCAGTTACAGATAGGCAAGGGCTGGGGAGGAGAAGAAGGAGCTGGGAGAGTCTCCACATTTGGACAAAGCAGCAGAGTACCCTCCAGATCATCACGTTTCTCTGGGTCCCATAAGGTGGGCAGTTAGGCCTTCTGCTATAATCACAGACTCCTATGTGGCTGGAGCTGGAAGATTCAGAGACCACATTCACTCTTCATTCTGGATTTGGATTTCACAGGTGCCAAATAGAACTCCTGGTCTATTTTTCTACCTGCCCATCCATAGTCCTGCCTAGCTCAGTGAACAGCTATTGTATTATTCTAGTGCCCAGGCCAAAATAATTTCAGTTATCTTTGCCTCATCTCTTCTTCCTACAGCTCATGGCCAGTCCATTAACTAATGCTGTAGGCATTACTATAATGGAGTAGGTCAGACCAGAGATTGCTAGAGAATGGGGGAATCCCCAGTCCAGGGCAACCCCAATCCACACAAAAAGCTGCTTCTCCTCTTGGCAGGAGAAGGCAAGGGACGAGGAGAGCTGCAGAGGCAGCAGATTGAAGCAGCTTGCCTTCTCCCAAGGGAGGGGCCACCAAATCAGAAAGACTGCTGGAGACAAACTGTAAACAAACAGCCAGCATGCACTGCCCGAGGCTGCTGAGCAACTGATTCAGCAGAAGGGAGCTAGTACATAGCATGAGTGCCTGGAGATGTTGCCTTCTTGCTAAACATGGTGGCCAGAACAGGGGCAAAGGCAAATATGGTCAACACTGGCCCTCATTGGTTGAGAAGTTGGACACTCCCACAGGGTTCCAAAGCATGTGGTATTCTGGGGAAGGACTTTTAAACAGCAGGCAGACAGAAGCTCTTGTACTTGCTTTGTTGGCTTCTTGTCTTCTTAGGTTCTTTTGCTTTGTCCCGCACAGAGGGGAGTGCTTATGGGACTGGCAGATGCTGAGCCCACCTGGGACTTAGGCCCTGCACAGTTAGAAGCCAGCTCTCCTGAGGCAGGGTCCCACACTGGAATGCATGCCTTGCTGGGTTCCAGCCCTTGGGATGCAACAACCCAGTGCAGCCTGGCACATGGGCCCTGGACTGCTTCCACTCTCTCACCCTGAGAGCAGTGCTTAGAGACTGAAAGCAGCACACGGAGGCATGAGCTGGGAAATTCCTTTCCCCTGCATGACTATCTGGATGACTGTGCAGTGTACCCCAGAGAGAGAGAGAGAGAGAGAGCGAGAGCGCGTGAGGGAGCACACACACCTCTGGGAGGCAATGGTGTCTCTGAAGCCCATAAGCACATACCCCAGAAATGATGGAAACCTGTTTCTATGGCTGGTTTAAGCCCCAAAAGCACAGATAAGCAATAATGGGGTACTTCCAGAAGTGGCTTTGGTTTGCCATCTTTTTGGTAGCAAGGGAGGTTCTGTGTCTTGTGGTAGAGCAGGAATGCTCCCAGCCCCTCTGAACTGGAAACCCTGTTAATACAAACCTATTTCCTTCCACACAAATCTTTGTGTTACATGTATACATGGCGACAAGCAGCCAGACCACATGCTGCCTGGTTCTATTACCTCTAAAACCAGAATGTGCTCATTCACACCTCCTTCACTTTTATTGTGGTCCACAACACCACCACCTCTTACCTGGGTTGTTGGAATATCTCCCTACATGGTCCTTCTACATTGGCCCACAGCACTTTCAACAGGGCTGTCCTCTATCCAAAATGCTCCAGTAAGTCCCATCAGCCTTAAAAAAAAAGGTATTACAGGAACCACCTCCCCCTCCCATATATACTACATTACTCTTTTTACCTCCTTACTTATCTCCCTCCATCTGTCCCCTCTCCAACACAAAGCCAAGCTGGGCTCCTCTAGTTTCTGAAACATCCCAGGCATGGTCTCAGCTGGGGGCCTTTGCTTAGAATATTCCCTCCCAGGTATTTGCTTAGCTAACTTCCATGCCTTAGCAAGTCTTCACTCAAATGCTCCTTTCTTATTGCCTGATCTCCATATTTAAATAACAAACCTCCTGCCTCAGCTGTTATACTCCCTATCCACCTCTTGATTTAGTTTTCTCCCTTAAATCTTACCACCACCTAACATACTAGAACTTACACTTCTATTTTCATTATGTATTTTCCCCAGTAGAGTGTAAGCATCATAAGAACAATGATTCATTTCTGTTGGGTTCACATGTTGATGTCCAGTACCTAGCACAGTGCCTGGCACTTTTGTGGCCCAATAAATATTTCAAGAAATCTTACAACCTGCCACACACTCAGCCAGTCACTGTGCTGGGCCCTAAGAGTAAGTAAATCAGCAACACAGACATGGCCCTGCTTTTACATGGTTTATAATCTAGAGTTGAGCAGTCTAATACGATCATCACTAGTCACATGTGACTATTTAAATATAAATTAGTTAAGCCCTAATTGGTGTGGCTCAGTTGGTTGAGCTTTGTTCAGCAAAGCAAAAGATCACCAGTTTGATTCCCAGTCAGAGCACATGCCTAAATGGCAGGTTTGGTCCCCAGTTGGGGTGTGTTCAAGAGGCAACCATTCAATGTTTCTGTCACACACTGATGTTCCTCTCCCTCTCTTTCTCCCTCCCTACACTTCTCTCTAAAATAAATACATTAATTAATTAAATTTAAATTAGTTAAATTTAGGTAGAACTGAAGATTCAGTTTTTCGACTGCACTAGCCACATTCAAGTACTTTATAGTCTCCTGGGGCTAGTCGCTTCTGCTGGACCCACCAGATGTAGAATGTTTCCAGCATCACAGGAAGTTCTAATGGATAATGCTGCTGGAGATTTTAACTCTTTATAAGTAATTAGGCTTCATCTATCCCAATTTACTCATTTACAGGTGAGGAAACTGAAGCTCAAGGAAAGGGTGACTTGCCCAAGATAACACAGCTAGTTCATAACAAATCCAGTATTAAACCCAGGTCTACTGATTCTATAAGCCAGTGTACAGATAAACATGATATCGAAGAGCAATTTACTTCTCTTGACAAATCAAAATATGAAACAAATAAATAAGCAAAACAAAAAAGCCCTCCTTTTGTCTTATGGCCTGGGGTGTCAAACTCATTTTCACTGGGGACCACATCAATCTCACGGGTGCCTTCAAAAGGCCGAATGTAATTAAACATAACTACTCCTTAACTAGGGGCAAGGTGGAGGGCTGGATTCAGCCTGCAGGCCTTGTGTTTGCCACCTGTGCCTTATAGTGTGAATATATTCAATTATAAAGACAAGATTATTTAGCAAGCATTTCTCTCTTTTCGTTTCTCTCTTGTCATGTGAATCCTCTTCCTGTTTGGTAGGTATTTTCTACTGCATGGCACTTGGTGAAATGCAGAGCCTAACTCCTTTTTAGAAGCTGAAAAAAGCCAGATGATATTTTTCATTCCTTTATGTGGCGGCTGGGTGGATTTGTGACCAGGCTTGGTTAATCAGATGCACTTTCCTAAGACACTTCAACTGCCATTTGAGGAAACAGATTTCAGACTTGGAGTCACCTAGTATTCTGTCCCTTTTCAAGTTCCGATTATCTATTTTTTCTCGATTCACCCATATTTTGCTGTGTGTTATGCACACTTTTTGTGCAAAGTTTTGAGGGAAAAATAAGGATGTGCATTATA
The DNA here is from genome assembly GCA_004027475.1 of Anoura caudifer. Taxonomy (NCBI): domain Eukaryota; kingdom Metazoa; phylum Chordata; class Mammalia; order Chiroptera; family Phyllostomidae; genus Anoura; species Anoura caudifer. Next base: position 30,036 of record PVKU01011057.1, on the reverse strand, counting down.
CATGGATAATGCTAATTCTGTATCTATATAAATGTTTATAATTCTTTTATTTATGCTTATGCATTAAAAGTGTAACTCTAGAAAGCAATAATGATATCCATATGTTCAAAAATAAATGCTGGCCTGGCTGGTGTGGCTGAGTGGATTGAGTGCTGGCCTGTGAACCAAAGGGTGGCCAGCTCGATTCCCAGTTGGGGCACATGCCTGGGTTGCAGGCCAGGTCCCCAACAAGGAGTGCATGAGAGGCAACTGCACATTGATGTTTCTCTCCCTCTCTTTTTCCCTCCCTTCCTCTCTCTGAAATAAATAAATAAAATCTTTTTAAAAAATGCTAAAATTTCTTTAAAATACAAAAAACAACTATCTAAATATAAATAAATAAATAATTGAATTAAAAAATTAAAACGAAAGATTTTTCATCCTGAAAGTTTGGACCCAAAACCTGGGTGTGCATTATACATGGAGCACAGTATACATGGCAAAATATGGTATGTGAGCTACCTACTACTCCTATGTATTTTTAGAACTCAAATCAGACAATTCATTTCTGTTGCTTGGAGCTAAAAACTCTGACTAACAAAATGCACCAATCACATTAAAATCCACTAGATTTTAAATGAATGTTTCCTAATACAGCTGTTTATACTGAACTTGAACATCCTGCTTACATGAAAGTAATAGTTCATGGCTGAACAGTAGTAGTAGAAGATGGACTGCTCAGGCCCTTGTGCTTCTCATTCCTGTAGAGGAATTAGCTGATTGAATTGATTGCACCTTCAATGATGAAGAAGAGCAAAATGTAACCATTTCCAGATTCATGAGTCATTTTAACTTTGGAAAGCCTTTCAGGGAAATACATGGAAAGCTGAGGTTTAAAGTGTTCTGATGCTTCAGAAGTTCTGATGATAAATACTTCTTTGTGAGATATGTAAAGTTCAGCATCAATAACTGTCCATCATTCTCATCTACTCAGCAAACTATCTGAAGGGAAAATGCAGTGAACACTGTTGAGCTGGTGAGAAAACTTTCCAAGTTTGAGAGTGCTCTCAGAGTAAAACTGTTCATGAGTACTTAGGAATAAAACTGCCTTGAATTTACCATATTTAATTTCTATTTCCCAGATGATTGGGCATTTACTTTTTCCTAAAACCGAATAATCTGTATCAACTACATTGACTTAATTGATATTTGTAACCATCTTACCCAATAACTGCAAAAAGCACATCCTTTTCAAGAACAAGCAGTAGGTTTACTGAGACAGACCAAATGCTGTGGCATAAAAAATTTTCTACATACTTCAAAAAGTATGATCCTACATATAAAAATTAACTCAGAATCAAACATTTCTCCTTGCTTAACATTATCTTCTACTCTCAATCATGTGGTCTGAAATCCTTCAGAGTATGTTCTTTGACCATGATGGAATTAGATTAATAAGATAGCTAGAAAAATGTCAAATTTGGACATTAAATAACAGACATAAATAATCCATAGGTCAAAGAAGAATCACAGAGGTATTAGAAAATATTTCAAACTGAATAATAAAAGTAAAATTCTAAAGGAATTCAAGTAGAGGAATCTTTTATCATCATACTCCAAGGTAATGGCATATGATTAAAATCTACCTAAGGATTGTATAGTACTTTACAAATATTTTGTAAATAGTAAATATTCTAACATTTTATCTTAACAGTGACTGGAGGGAAGAGGTTAATATACATGGGCAGAATATGAAATACCTAACACCATGACAGAGTCATAAAGAGGCCTCTTGGTCTGCTGGTTGACCTGTGGAAGGATGATCTTGGTCCCTACTCTGGCTTCCAGCCTGGCTCCCCCAATCAGCCTCTACTCTCTGTACCTGAGCCTATTTTGTGGCTTCCCTTGCAATACATAATAAAATTCCAGAACGTGTGTGTATTGATTTGCACATTTACCTATTTGTTGGATAACCTTGGTTTAAACCAAGGTTAGCTATGGCTTACCCTCTACTAGTCAGTAAATGGGCCAACACCTATCAATAGTCTCATAGAGTTAGTATCTACCATGTTGAAAAAACCAGATGTAGGGCATTTTTTTCATCAAAGAAAGTTCTATTGGATAGTGCTTATATTTTATCTCTTGATGGATAATTCAACCCAACCTCAATGTTTTTCCATAACAGGAGGATCTTGTTGAAACATATTTGGTCCTGAAAAAAATTCCACTTAAAATAGTGACTATATTTTAACAGGGAATGAAGGTTTTGATAGTAAAATAAGCCTGAGAAATGAAAGGAGAAAAATCATTTAAAAATTTATTTTATATTTTTTAAAACTTAGGTTAAAATGGAGTTTTGTACTAATTATTAGACCAGACAGGAAATCAATCAAATGTGGACTTTTCTATATATGTAGTTATCAAGAATGATGTGTAATACAACATTTTTAAGTCACATTTGACTTTTGTAACATAATAATGAAAAGGCAATACTTTTTAATTGAGGGCTTCATCAGTTTTCTTGATGGATCCTCTTAATATTTGATATTTAAACTGCTCACCTCTAAAGTACATATTTAATCAAAATCGTGTTCTCATTTTCATCATTAATCCTGTAACTTGGGGTGGGAGTGGTTCAAGAAGTTTATCAATATCACATTTATTGATATCATACAACCTGGCATCTTTTGCAAGATTTTTAATTTCCCTTGGCAATTTTGTATAATATATTTACATGATATTTTTGAATGCCATGTACCACATGATTGAGAGTAGAAGATAATGTTAAGCAAGGAGAAATGTTTGATTCTGAGTTAATTTTATATGTAGTCAGAGTGACTTCTGTAACTGTAGGGAAGAAATAATTAATATTCAGAAAACAAGAATCTGTTCCCCATCCTTGCTACAACTACTTCAATACAAAACATTCAAAACAAAAGAAATATGGAATTCAATTAAATATTACATTAAATCAAATATTACATTAAATATTAAATGCTTAGTTAAATACTACTCTAGAATATTAATATTCAATTAGTTTCATCTCAAGAGCCAAGACTGCTTTGGCCCACTGATATCCATGTCCTGTTCTTCTTTTGGGGAACACTACACTCCCCAGCCCCCTTGCAACTAGATGGAGCCATGTGATTGGTTCCCACCAATGTAATGTGAACAGAGTGATGTGGGTCACTTCTGGGCTAAGGTAGCAAAGAACAGGTGAATATTATCCACGTGGATTTGCTTCCCTCATCTGCCAGCCAAGTGCAAAGGATCCAGCAGAGGATATCAGTACTTGGGAAATGATGGTTCTTTTCCTAAGAAATAAACCTTTATTGAGTTAAAACACTTTAATGTTAGGGTTTTTTATTATAACAAATAGCCTACCTTGAGTAATAACTATCATAGGTCAATCCAAACACTGTATTAATATGTTTAGGTGGGATTTCTGTTAAATGGACTAAATTTGTCCTAGAACTTGCAGATTTTGTATGGTTACAATAATTCATTGTAAAAAAATATTTTGATCCCTTACACTATGCTTATCAGTACACCAAACATGGCAGGAAGTGTCTAGACAGGAGAAGCTGGAAGGGAAGGATAAATAGTTATTGAATCCCAGTTCTCACCCACTCACACACCATCATTTCCTTCCTGGGTCACTGCCAGCAGCCACTCACTGCTCTTCCTGAGACCACAGTGGCCTAACTCCAATCCACCCTTAAACCCAGCTCACAGTGGTGTCTCCAAACTCCCATCTGATGGCTTCATCCCAGTTTAGAAACCCTTCAGTTGCCCACCCCTCTTTGGTTTTGAGATGAAGTCCAAATTATTATCATGGTTTACAAAGGCTTCTGTTTTCATCTCCTACCTTATTTCACGTGATCTTCCAGCCCCTTAACCCTGTGCCCTAGTCAGATCAGGAGCCACTTACAGTTTCTCATGCAAACCATTCTCTTGGAAACCTCCATGCCTTTGCACATCCCATTTATCCTGTCCACATTCTTCCTTCACTCACTGCCACCTTTACCAGAGTGGTTCTTTCAGGTCTCAGCCTGGTATCATCTGTGTTAGGTGTCCATGTGTCCTTCCCATGCATCCCACTACATATTGTATCTTCTACTCACCTGCTGTTGGCACCACACCATATACCATGACTCATATAGTTATGTGTATCTCCTACCAAGTTGCAAACTCCCTCAAAGTGGGATAATTGACTATTGTTTACCTTTACAACACTATATTATGGTAACATAGTGCTTATCATAGGATGGTTTAATAAATAATTATTGAATGAATAAATGATTGAATAATACCAGCATTATATATTATAACAACACATGAAATAATTAGAAATAAATACAGTGACATATAATGATATTCCAAATTAAATAAAGCTAACTTCCAATTTGTATTCTATTAGAAATATGTGCAATAAACAAACAAAAAAAGAGTCATTACAGTTGTGCAAAGTTAAGCATTTTCAGTTTGGAAAATTATCCTGGATTACCCAGGTGGGTCCTAAACGCAATCCCCTGAATCCTTATTGGAGGAAGACAGAGGGAGATACTGCCATATGGACAAAAAAGCAGTGTGGAGACAAAGCAGAGAGAGATTTAAGAATGCTATCCTTACAGACTAGAGTGATGTGGCCAAAACCCAAGGAATGCCAGCAGTGACCAGAAGGTAGAAGAAGCAAGGAGTGGGTTCTCCCTTAAGGCCTCCAGAAGGAGAATGGCCCTGCCAACAAGTTGATTTTGGCCCAGTGATACTGATTTAAGACTTCTGGCTTACAGAACTGTGAGAGAATAAATTTTAGGATACCAAGTGTGTGGAAATTTGTTACAGCAGCCACAGAAAACTCATATAAGGTGGTAAGAAGAAATAAGTATGTCTTCTTAGTTACTAGTTATAAGAAGATTCAGGAGGTAGAATTTGAACTTGACCTTGAGGTAAATGGCAGATTTTGTTAGTTTGGATGTTAGTGGTTCATTCCAGGCAGGGATGGATATTTTTTACACTGGCAAAGTTTAAAATTTTGAAGGAGAATAATAAAGGTGTAAATGCTAGCAATGCAAGTTGCTGTAAAAAAATACATTTCAGTGGCTTAAAGCCATAAAAATCTATTTCTCTCTCACATGAAGTCCACTGAGGTATCAATAGCCAGTAGGTAGGTACTTCATACAGTACATTGAGGGGCTATGCTGATGAGGGCTCTGCTGTTTCCAACAGGTAGTTTTGAGGGTTGCCCAGCATAGTAGCTTCAGGATGGTGCACAAAGAAAAACCATGGAGAATCACACATGGAAAATCTTTATAAGGTGGGCCTGAAAACTTTTGTGAACCTTCCATTGTCTATTGTTATGAAATGAATGTTTGTGTCCCCTGGACCCCAAATTCACATATTGAAATCTAGTCTCCCATGTAATGGTATTTCAAGGTGTAGCCTCTGGGATATAATTGGGTCATGGAGGTGGAGCCCTCATGAATGGAATTAGTGCCCTTAAAAGAACAATCCAGAGAGTCAGCTTGCTCTCTTTCCACCAGGTGAGGATACAAGGAGAAGTTAGCTGTCTGCAGCCTGGAAATGGGTCCCCACCAGAATGCCACATGCTTGCACCCTGAGCTTGGACTTTCAGCCTCTGGAACTATGAGAAAGAACAAACACAGTTTGTACCAAACACAGTTTGTTCTCCCTAAGCCTAAACTATTTGGGATCCCAGATTAAAAAAAAGAAGAGGAAATGGATTGGTAAACACAGTCATTCTTCGGGTTCTCAGATATTTACTTTGTTTTTCTTCCTAGACAAGGACACATTCCCTCCCCAATGGAGACAAGTCAAAGCTCTACCCAATCACTACATTCAGTTCCATTCCAGGACCACTCCATCCAGAGGTGGTCCTCACAGCCTAATGACCTATTATCTAAAAAGACAAATTATCTGCGAACTCCCACAACATGCAGAACACAATGATCCTGCAAAGACCAAATGAAATCTCCTATTCACAAAAGGGAATACTGGGAGACACACATGTAGCAATTATGAGATTCTGCTAAGCAGCCATTGTGAAGAACCTTCCCCCACAAGTATCCTGAGGCTGGGCGGAGTTCCTTGATTCCCCCTGATTCTGCTCTCCCAGAGCAACCCCCTTGTTTATGTTCCCCACGTGCCTAGATCTGCCCTCAAAGAGTTTTTTTCTTATCTGGAAACCCCTATGGCCATACTCAAGGTACCCAAAGAGTTACCTTCCTTGGGGATAAACAACTGTCATAGCTAGATTCTAGCAGTGCAACTTTCAGGTCTGTCAGGGTTATATTATTTTATTTTGTTTTTCCCAACACTTAAGGCAAAAAGGAGTCTTCTTTTCATGTAGCTTACTTTCTAGTAGGAAAGGTCCCTGTTTTCATGTAACTTACATTTTAATGAAGGGAACAGAATGAAAGTTGTTTTAAAGTTTAAACAATCCAAAGTTTTTCAGTCCTGGTTCAGTTTCTTTGGCAATGTAATTCCTTCAAAAATTTAGTACACTCATTTCATTATATAGTTCTGATCCTAAAAGTAGATCTCAAATCTATTTTTTGATAGTTCGTGTCCTAGTCCCCATGTCTTTCTTTTTAGCTAATGGCAGCCACTTTGAGGCCATGTGAAATAATAGACTCAGGTGGAAAGAAGGTAAGGCCATCTATCTGATCTTTGTCACTGGCTGGATCCTTCGTTCAATTACGAAGTCCTGGAACTTTCTCTGTCAGAACCCTTTTGGTTTTATTTATTACTCTGTGAGGGTCCAACCATGTAACAGGAATTTTTTTTCCATTTCCTCTGATATTTGCTTTGAAACCAGTTATCTCTTGTTTAAGTATATTGTGATCTTCTAATATTTTGCTAAAATTCATTTGCAGTTGCCAACACACAAGTATGCTATGCTGACTTTTCCATCTTACTCTCCTTAGATTAGTGGTTCTCAGAAGCTTGTCCCCAGACCAGTGGTATCAGCATTACCTAGAAAGCTGTTAGAAATACAAATTCTTAGCCCACATCTACCAGATCAAAAACTCTAGATGTGGTGCCCCAGAATCAATGCTTTCACAGTTTCTTCAGGTAAGCCCAATGTGCATGAAGCTGAGAATCCTTGCTCTGCAGCTACAGGGATAGGACTTCCATGTTACGGCAGGTGGCAACTTACATGGTTGGATTGGGGAATACATGTTGGTGATAGAATGACACAAATAATACAGAGAAACAGGGGCAATCAACCAATATATTAAGGAAATTATTGTTAACTATTGAACAAGTCAACACGGTTTTCCCTAAGATTTTTTAATTAATAATTGCAGGCTCCCTGAAATAACCTATTCTGTGGTTATAGTGCATGCAGTCGACATTAATGATATTACTTTAGACGATGTCATTGCAGAGTGCTTATATTTCCTTTGGGATCAGTTTCTTCCTCATTGTGTGTTGCCCCAGTGGTGCTGCCAATCATGAAATTCCATGCCTTTGGTTATAAGGGGAGATGCATGACTCAGGCCCAGCAGAATCTGTTAATCTATCCCTATGCCATTAGTGATTATTATGTGACACAAGCACAGTCAGTTAGAATTCAGTCAAAGCTGATAACTAAGTGACACTTGGTGCTAGCTGAAGGTCACAGTTGTCTGCTCACCTGCTTACAAGGCTGAGCACAAAGCCAGTCTGGCTCTTCATGGTACCCTGTATTAATTAAGGCCATAAACACTGGCTGTTATAACATCCAAAACCTCAAATTTCAGTGTCTTAGCACAAAAGTTATTTCCTGCTCACTCAAGAGCCAAGGTGGATGCTTTTTTGGATGGCAGTTTGACTTCTACATAGTCATTCAGTGATGTAGCCTCCTTCCATCTTGTGCCTTCATCATATTTCTAACCTTGGAGTTTCCAGCCTGCTTCCCTGTACCTGTTCATCACACAGGGGAAGAGAGAGGGTGAGTGCTTGGGTATGGAAGATGTTTATGGACATGACCTAGAAGTGACACATATCACTTCCTTCCACATTCCATTATTCAGAACACAGTCATGTAGCCACATCAAACGGCAAGGGAGACTGGGAAAGGAGGTCTGGCTATGTGCCAGGAAGTAGAGGAAGATATTTGTCAGCCCACAGCAGTCTGTGTCACATACCTACCACACTCACAGTGATTGGTTCAAGTGGTGGACCCAATGTAGCCAATCAGAGCTTTTCTCTGGGATTTATATATACTGAAATTGAGTGCAAAAATTCTTGTCTTAACTTAAGGTCATTAGCTAGGATAAGCCTGAAGGTGTCTGTCCAACACTATTCCCTTTTACCTCATTTACAGAGGAAGAAAAAGAGCTTAAACACAGAGAGAGAAATTGTGCCAAAGTGCTGATTCTTTACCACTTTGTTTTAAGTTGTGCATCAGCTCCAGACTAATTATTGCTCATGACCTGAGCCAATTAAATCCCTTTTATCTCAAGTGAGTTTGAATTGAGCCCTGATATACACAGCCTTGGTGAAATGCTTGACTTCTTTACTGATGTGACATCATCGAGTCCTAGAAGAAATAATAGCTGTAAACCTTCTGACCTGGGGAGAAACTTAGACATGCAATTTCAGGAAGTCAAAAATCATATGATCATCACAATAGATACAGAAAAAGCATTTGACAAAATTCAACATCCACAACAAATTGAGTATAGAAGGAACATATCTCAACATATTAAAGACCACATAAGAAACAAACCAGAGATAAATTATACTTAATGGTGAAAGGTTAAAAACTTTTCCCCTAAAATCAGGAACAAGAAAAAGATGTCCACTATCATCACTATTATTTAATATTGAACTGGAAATCCTAGCTTGAACAATCAGGCAAGATAAATAAATAAAAGGCAGCCAACTGGGAACATAGGAAGAAAAATTGTCATTATTTGGAGATGGTATAATTTTATAGCTAAAAAACCCAGAGACTTAACCAAAAAAACAAACAAACAAACAAAAAAAAACCCCACTGAAACTAATTTAAAAATCCAGTAAAGTTGCAGGATATAAAATCAATATATAGAAATCAGCTGCATTTCTATACACTAACAATAAAACATCTGAAAAAGAAATAAAGAAAACTATCCCATCCACAAGAGCATCAAAAATAGTACTTAGGAATAAGTTTAACAAAGAAAGTGAAAGATCTGACTATGAAAACTACTATGAAGAAGACACAAACAAATAAAAATATAATCTTGTGTTCATGAATCAGGAGAATTAAAAATATTAAAATATCTATACTACCAAAAACCATCTACAGGTTTAATATTATCACCATTGAAATTCTAATGAAATTTTTCACACAAATAGAACAGTCAATTCTAAAATCTGTATAGAACCACAAAAAGATGCTGAATAACCAAAGCAACACAAGAAGAAGAAACCACTGCTGTCTTCTTGCCTGTAGGTCAGCATATTGCCAGGTGCCGCATTCCCCTCCTCTCTACCAGGAGCTCCACTGACTTTGCCTGGCTGCATCTCTCCTATACTGACTCCTGGAGGTGCTGGACTACTGATCTGCACCTGTCACGTAGACTTACCATGTGGTGTTTCACTTCCCACTTTGCCCTGAATCACCGAGGACCATCCGTGATGTACTGCTTGGTCCTTGTCTCCTGGCTGTTCCTCACAGGCCTTGCTGTACTCCACTGCTCAGAATCTGACACATATGTAGGCTTAAGAATGCTTTCCTTGAGTGACCTTCTCTGCTTAACTTTCTGATCCTTGAAATTATACTTTTATAGATGTGGTCCTTTGGTTCACATTAAAATATAAATTCCCCATGGGAGACACCTTATTAAGCCTTGCAGGGAATTGCTAATTTACATCTTAATGTGAATGAAGTTATTGAATTTTGTCCCCCCTTAAACAATCTTTGATGGGGGTAGGAGAAAAGTAGGAAAAGCAAGAGACTCAAATAGAGATGTAAGAGAGCATCAGATAGAGATGGGGAGGCAGGAAAGAACACTAGAGGGTAAATTTTGGTCCATAGTTCTGTTGGGGGCATTTAGCATGGACAATGCTTCAGGCATTTTTTTTAACCTTAATGGATATGTTTTTTGTTTTGCTTTGCTTTGTTTGAGATTCAACTCTTACTGGGTTATTTCTCCGATGAAGTAATATAAAGCATTGGAAAGCAAAATGATTAAAGGTAAACATGAATACACTCTTATGATGGAAATTAGTCAGTGCACGGAAGACCCTGAGCATACAGGATGAAGGATATAAATGAATCACAAAACTGGCTGGTTCGTTGGCTGTAGCTAAAGCAACTCAAGAGAGTGGCTTTCTCTAGGGATCAATGGTTCTGCTGTGAAAGTACAGCATCTTATTTGGTCATTCCATTTCAGTGCATTCCATTCTATACGTGCATTTTTAGAAACTCAGTTTTGCATGTGCTTGCAATAGATCAGTCTCAAAAGACTGACTAGTAGCTCTCAAACTCACAAGAGTATCAGGAGAGGTAGACCTTTCTAGTGAACATAATATTTTATACACCGTCAGCATACCTGCTTCCTAGAACCAGGATCTTTGGGAAGCCAAATCAGTAGCAAGATGGTACGCAGGTAGAAATTAGTGTTAAAGAAAGGCTGACCTCCACACCTGTGATTTAGTTCTTATGGGTGCCAGGAACCATGCTGAGCACTTTATTTCTCATTTAATCCTCTAAACACAAATGAAGGGTTTTATTATCCCCCTGTTACAGATGAGTAAGTGAGGTTTCAAGGATTTAAAGCTTTCTCCAGATCTTTAATATAGAAAGAGCCTAATTGGGATTCAAACCCTGGTAAGTGAGTCTGTAAAATGAAATCAAGTGGTTTCCTGCTACATGGAAGCTCTGAAGATAAATCTGGACAAGAAAGGATGAGCAAGGTGAGAGGAGATACCCCAGACTCATGTCCAGGAAGAGTAAAACCAAAGGGTAGTTAGTGTGGATCTTGGGGCTGGGGAGGTTAAGAAATACTCTTGATCTGTATAGCTATCAAAGGAACCAAATCTCATTTCTTTTACTTATACATATCTACATGTGTTGTGTTCTGCCTATGACTGAGGAAATAATTTGGGTGAACTGGAAAAATAAGTAATAAAAATAACAATGATATCAGCTAAAAATAAATACAATAAAGATATGCTCCCCTAATACCCATGTCCTGTCCCACTTCACTTGAAATAAATTGAGAAGGAAAGAACAATTTGAGGATTCTTCAGAGATGAATCTCTACTCTCAAATTTTAGTCTAAAGATTTTTATTATTATCTATTTTGAAAAATTTAAAATAAACTTTATAAAAATTTATTTAAAAGTTATGACAATTATAATAGTATACTTTCAATCTGATAGATCCTTAAAAAAGTAAAATGAAGGATTGAATTGTCATGACATTCTTTCATATCTTCGATATTGGGGGAAAGGTACTTCACGGAAAATAAAACAACATAATATGCTCTGTGTCAATCACATGGAAGAAAGCATCCAAATATATTACCCACCCACTACCTTTATCATGTATAAACCTTTGTCATTGTATCCCTTCTATTCACTGAGGCAACACAACAATTCTGTATTAATTGGGAAATGGAATTCATAGAATTGTTCAACTTAGTGGAATATTTTCAGCTAGATGGATTGTGAGTAATTCAGCAATAAATCCTTAAAGAATTGACTGAGAAATGGAAATAACAAGAGGCGACTATGCTTACTATAACTTAAGACAAATGAAGTAACTCCACTAACAGCACTGAAAGTTTCTTAAACACATTTTTGTCCTGTGCTTATAATTTGATCATCCTGCTATAATCAAACCTATTATTTTTTCAAACTCAATTTCAGGAATAACTTTTAGAAGTCAAAGTATATCATCTATATATGCATAAAAATTCATAGTGAGTGCTTACATTTTATCTACATTAGAAACACTCTTGATATCTACTATTATTTTCTCATCTTGGTATTTTCAATTATCTATTCTATTTTAAATACAACCTGGATCTAGAACAATGCAATTTCAGGAAACTTTCTGAAATAAATAAAATGTTCTATATCCATGTGTTCAATATAATAGCCTCATCGACATGGGTCTACTAAATGTTTGAGATGTGGCTAGTACAATAAAGCACTAACTTTTAAATTTTATGTTCTTTTAATAAATTTAATCTAAACAGTCATGTGTAGCTAGCAACTACTATATTGGACAGGATAGCTTCAGAACACAAGAACATACATGTAGGCAGATGGGTATTAGATATTGTGCTGATGTTTGTGTATTTAAATGATGAATCACTATGTTGTATATCTGAACCTAATAGAGTATTGTATGTCAACAATAAATAAAAATAAATTTTAAAAAAAGAGAGAAGAAATAAGTAAATAAATAAAATGTGCCTGCTTCCCCTTGTTTATTTTTTCTGTAGATTGTTGGTTCCCATCTTTTTCTTTTTCTTTTTGGTTTCTGAAGAGCATACTTTTTTTCCCTGAGAACTTATAAGTTGTAAATCTTCTGAGACTAAAAACTATTGGAAAAGTGTTTTCGTGAGAAACCAGTTCTTTACTGAAGTTTTATCCCTTTCTTTATTTCGGAGACATAAAATAGTTTCATAGGCAGCTGCCCAAATATTTAGAGAGTATCTCCAATTTTTTGTTCATGGGCATCTAAATACTAGGAGGCTCTTAAGTTTGTGGATATACAAAAATGAAACTAAATATAACTATCAGCAGTGGTCAGTGGTTCCACTATATAATGATCAAAGATGATCTCTCCTAGTACATTTAAATGCTTATTTAGATTCTTAACCCCTTAGGAGATTAACCAGAGGCCAGAGAAATGTATTAGCTTAAAAGACACTACCATTTGAAGATGAATAAGAGATGATAAAAGAGCTCCAAAACATAAATAAGAATGATTTGGAGTGCGGTCTAAAGAGTAAGGAAGGAGGAAAGGCTGCATGTTACATCTGAACAGAAGGGAACATGAAAGGCCTCCAAAAGTTCCCTTCACCCCTAGACTACCGCAGGTGATAAATTGGGCCAATTTTCAATGCAGCACAGCAAACAGGCACCAGAAACACAGCACATTTAAAAACAGATGATCAAAAATTGCAGTGGACATTGAAAACCCAGATGGTAAGGAGAGTACTCCAGCAGCGCGGAGACCAGGGTGGGGGCTGAGATCCCGGGCTAGTGCTGGCCGTAAGACTCTAGGAAGGGAACTGGGGCAACCGCTCCCTGATCAGCCAAACAGGGTCTCGGCAGCACAGGGATAAACCTGGTTGCTTGAAATCTCACAGAGAGGAGTTAATATCTCATAGCCCTGGGAAGACTGAGCGTTGGAGCGCACACTTTTGTCTATGCCCACGCGCCATTGTAAACAGCTGCGCAGGGATCGTTCGCACCAGCGCACCACTGAGAGACCCATGGTACAGTCGCTGGGCCCCTCTATGGTCTCTAGGCCATTGTAAACAGCTGTGTGGGGATCGTTACCACCATTGCTCCACTGAGAGACCTGTGGTGCAGTCGCTGGGCGCCTCTATGGTCTCTCGCCCTGCGGGAGCACTCGCGCCATCAGGGAGCAGCAATACAGTCTCCCAGCGCTATCGCACCATCACGCCATGGAGACCTGAGTGGGCTGCTGGGAGATCTTAGACATCGGTATGCAACCTGCATGGGAGTCGAGCTGTGCTCACAGGACAGTTGGCATCTGTGCAAAGAAGGCTCAGGGATCATCAGCGCTTGTGGGCGAACAACCACAGTTGGCGCCTGCCACCACAGGAGACGGACCAGGGACCCTGTGCGGAGAGACTTGGGAAGTTCTGAGGACAGTAGGCCAGACAAAACTGAGTGCTGAACAAGGAAAAAAAACAATACGGTCACCCCTTGGCTACTGCAGTCATCAAGGCCAGAAAAACCAGCTTGGCAAGATTGATAACAGCAAGAATTGGCGGTTTTGGTGGTTTTCGTTTTTTATTATTTTTTTGTGTTTTTTTCTTTTTCTCTTTTTTTATTATTAATTTTTCATTATTTTGATCTTTTTTACCTCTCAATTCCTTTTTGCTTCTCATTATTTCTTTCTTGTTTTACTCCTTCTTTCTTTCTTTCCAAGCTTATCTCTTCTTCCTGTCTTTTTTTCTTCTTTTCTTTTTCATTCTGCTTTTCTTTATTCTCTTTTCATTTTTTATTTCCTTTTCCTTCTTTTCTTTTTTCCTTTCCTTCTCTTTTCTCTTTTTAAACACATATGAGTGAGACAAAAAGAAAACAAAACAAAACAAAAAACCCTGGAACTGTGGAAAGACCAGAGTTGGTCCCAAAGAGGGGGCATTTCAACAACTGAGACACTGGAAGTCATGAACACCAGGATACCTGAAGGAGACAGCACCACTGAATTTCACAGGCATTCTACCACAGAAGTTCACACCATAAACCCAGGGAACCAGAACAAATCAATTTAAGAAGATGAGGCTAACAAGAAGAGTCTCACAAACAATGGGAAGACAAAGAAACAATCCCCAAATGAAAGAAAAGGAGGAAGCCCCAAAAAGAATGCTAAATGAAATGGAGGCAACTCAACTATCAGATTTTGAGTTCAAAGCAATGGTTGTCAGGGAGCTCCAAGAGCTCTCAATGAGCTACCAAAAACTACAGGGAAGCTACGATGAACTCACTGCAAACTATATCAACATGAAAAAGGAAATAGAAACTGTCAACAAGGGCCAAGAGGAAATGAAAAATGCAATTTCTGAACTGAAGAACACAGTAGAAGGAATGAAAAGCAGAATTGATGAAGCAGAAGATCGGATCAGCGAGTTGGAGAACCAAGTAGAAAAAAGCATCCAGAAAGAGCAAGAAAAGGAAAAGAGGCTCAGAAAAAATGAAGAGAGATTAAGAGAAATACAAGACGATATGAAATGTAATAATATCCATATAATAGGGATACCAGAGGGAGAAGAAGAAGAGCAAGGGATAGAAAACCTATTTGAAAAAGTAATGATGGAAAACTGCCCTAATTTGATAAGAGAAAAAGTCACACAAATCCAGGAATCACAGAGAGTCCCAATCAAGAGGAACCCAAAGAGGCCCACTTCAAGACACATCATAATTAAAATGACAAAATTCCAAGACAAAGAGAGAATCTTAAAGGCAGCAAGGGAGAAAAAGGAAGTAACATACAAGGGAGCCTCGATTAGGTTAGCATCCAACTTCTCAAGGGAAACACTCTGTAACAGGGTGCAGTCAAGAGGGGGGCCCCAAAAAGGGATTTGGAATGGGGCCCAGAACTCACGGTGTCCAGGAAATATTAGAGGGACATATAAGATGTCCTCACCCCCTCCCCCACAGGTATGAGTTGGGGGAAGGGACAAATGGAGCAGGGCCACTGAGCTGTTTTGCATAGCAATGGTTTTGCAGATAACCTCCAGAATGGTCATTTAACATATCTATAACCTTTAACTGGTTTCATAGATATGTTAAACAGCTGTGGCCATGCTCTGAGCCGGGGGGGATGGAAAGGACTTCCCCAAGGACGTGACTGGGGGAGGAACCCTAAGTTAAAGCACCTATGTGGGAGCTTGGAGAAGATTGGCTCCAGAAAATGGGACACACCTGCCCAGACTCAGGATGGCATCCCAATAACCTTGGAAACATACAGGAATGCTGGCAGGTGTAACCGATTGTAGGAGGAGTCGGAAATGGGGCTGCACAGGAGGATTGGTGTGGGGATTTAAAACCAGGCATGGCAGCCATTTGGGGGAGATCCATGCGGTTTCACCAGAGAGCAGGACCCGCAGCTCCATGAAGAGAGATCCATGCGGTTTCACCAGAGAGCAGGACCCACAGCTCCATGAGGGAAAATCACCATGTGGCTTTAGCAGAGAATTGCCACGTGGCTTTGCCAGAGTGGGGACTCCTTCCCCACAGCTTTGGCAGAAGAAGGACCACGCGGCTTTGGGGTGCTCCCTTTGGCTGTGTGGCCTGGGAGCAAGAGAGACTGCCTGAAAGAAGGGTGAAAGAACTCTTGCCAGTAGGCCATGAGAAGGTGCCACATGGCTTTGGATTAATTAGAGATCCTGCCTGGACAACGACACAGCTGACGGTGTCAAGAGCCTGGATCCCGGACGTGTGCTTCTCTTCCTTGCAAGTATGGAACCCTGACTTAGGGCAGAGGGAGATAGGAAGCACTGTGGGCATCTGTGGGTATCCTGAAGGACTTTGAAATTTTAATGAAGATGTTAGGTTGCTACGTTAACTCTGTATAACATTAATAAACATTTCCTTTCCTTTTCACAAATCTCTGGCTTTGAGGGACATCTTTCCATAAGGCGGCGGACAATAACGGACCTTTTCTGTTGCTCGATAACAGTTTTGGGGGGCTCATCCGGGATCTTAATTGCCCGTGGAAGACTGACCCCTCAGGTTCGAGAAAGTGAGACTTTGGAAGTGCTTTGCCAGTCTCAAAAACCTTCTGTTTGCTCTGTAACAACTCCAAGCCAGAAGAGAATGGAAAGAAATATTGCAAATAATGAGAACCAAAGGCCTGCAACCAAGACTACTTTACCCAGCAAGGCTTTCAATCAAGATAGAAGGCCAAATAAGGAGCTTCCCAGACAAAAGAAGTCTAAAAGAATACACCTCTACCAAGCCAGCTCTGCAAGAGATACTAAAGGGCCTGCTTTAAGGAAAGGGAGGAAAGGAGAAAGAGAGGGAGAGTAACACAGGTACAAAAATGGCAATGAATAAGTACCTATCAATAATAACCTTAAGCATAAATGGATTAAATGCTCCAATCAAAAGGCATAGAATGGATAAGAAAGCATGACTCACACATATGCTGCCTACAAGAGACCCACCTCAGGACAAAAGACCAACACAGACTCAAAGTGAAGGGCTGGAAACAAATTTTCCAAGCAAATGGACAGGAAAAAAAAGCCGGGGTAGCAATACTCATATCAGACAAAATAGTCTTCAAAGAAGAGCCATAAAGAGAGATCCTGAAGGTCACTTCATAATACTCAAGGGAAGAATCCACCAGGAAAACATAAACATTGTAAATATATATGCACCAAATATAGGAGCACCTAAATACATTAAGAAAATCTTAGAGGACTTCAAGAAATATATTGACAGCAACACAATTATAGTAGGGGATTTTAACACCCCACTGTCAAAAATGGACAGCTCTTCTAAACAAAATATCAACAAAGATATTGTGGCATTGAACGACACCCTAGATGAAATGGACTTAACTGATATATATAGAGCCCTTCATGCTAAAGAAACTAAATACACTTTCTATTCAAATGCACATGGAACATTCTCAAAGATAGACCACATGATAGGTCATAAAACTAACCTCATCAAATTCAAGAAAATTGAAATCATACCAAGCATTTTCACCAACCACAAGGGACTGAAACTAGAAACCAACCCCAAGGGGAAAAACCCAAAACACTCAAAATCATGGAGATTGAATAGCATGCTATTAAACAATGAAGGGGTCAAGAATGAAATTACGGAGGAAATCAAAAAGTTTCTGGAAACAAATGAAAATGAACTCACAACAACCCAAAACTTATGGGACACAGCAAAGGCAGTCCTCAGAGGAAAGTTCATAGCGATACAGGCCTACCTAAAAAAGATAGAAACATCTCAAACAAACAACTTAACTCTACACCTACAAGAACTCGAGGATCAACAGCAAAGACAGCCCAGAGCAAGTAGAAGGAAGGAAATAACTAAGATCAGAGCAGAATTAAATGACATACAGTCTAAAAGCACAATTCTAAGGATCAATGAATCCAGGAGCTGGTTTTTTTGAAAAGATAAACAAAATTGACAAGCCACTAAGCAGGCTGATCAAGAAAAAAACAGAGAGAGGACCCAAATAAACACAATCAGAAATGAAAGAGGAGAGATTACAACTGACACCACAGAAATACAAAGGATTGTAAGAAATTACTATGAAGAACTGTATGCCAAGAAATTTGAGAACTTAGGTGAAATGGACAAGTTTCTAGAAAAATATAATCTCCCAAAACTCAATGAAGAAGAAGCAGAAAGCCTGAACAGACCAATAACAGCAGATGAAATTGAAGCAGTAATCAAAAAACTCCCAACACACAAAAGCCCAAGACCAGATGGTTTCACAGGAGAATTCTACAAAGCATTTAAGGAAGAGCTAACCCCTATCCTACACAAACTTTTCAAAAGAATCCAAAATGATGGAAGACTACCAAACTCTTTTTATGAAGCCAGCATCATTCTAGCCCCCAAACCAGATAAAGACATAACAAGGAAAGAAAACTTCAGGCCCATATCGCTGATGAACATAGATGCTAAAATCCTCAACAAAATTTTGGCAAACCGCATCCAACAACACATTAAAAGAATCATACATTATGACCAAGTGGGATTCATCCCACGGATGCAAGGATGGTTCAACATACGCAAATCAGTAAATGTAATACATCACATAAACAAAAGCAAAGACAAAAATCACATGATCATATCAATAGATGCAGAAAAAGCATTTGATAAGGTACAGCACCCATTTATGATAAAAACACTCAGCAAAGTGTGAATAGAGGGAGCATTCCTCAACATAATAAAAGCCATATATGAGAGACCTACAGCCAACATCATACTCAACGGGCAAAAACTAAAATCTTTTCCACTAAGATCAGGAACAAGACAAGGTTGTCCACTTTCACCACTTCTATTCAATATAGTATTGGAAGTCTTGGCCACAGTGATTAGACAAGAAAAGGAAATAAAAGGCATCCAAATTGGAAACGAGGAAACAAAACTATCATTATTTGCAGATGACATGATAGTGTACATAGAAAATCCTATAGACTCAGCCAAAAAGCTGCTCAACCTAGTAAATGAATTTGGCCAAACAGCAGGATACAAAGTCAATATCCAGAAATCAAAGGCATTTCTGTATACCAACACTGAAACAGCAGAAGCAGAAATCAAGAAAAAAATCCCATTCGATATAGCAAAAAGAAAAATAAAATACCTAGGAATAAATCTAACCAAAGAGGTAAAGGACCTGTACGCAGAAAACTACACAACATTGAAGAAAGAAATAAAGGAAGACACAAACAAATGGAAACATATACCATGTTCATGGATCAGAAGAATTAACATCATCAAAATGTCCATACTACCCAAAGCAATTTACAGATTCAATGCAATATCTATTAAATTACCAATGGCATATTTTGCAAACATAGAACAAACACTTCAAAAATTTATATGGAATCATAAATGACCTCGTATAGCTGCAGCAATTTTGAGAAAGAAGGGCAAAGTAGGAGGGATTACCATACCTGACACCAAACTGTATTACAAGGCCACTGTAATCAAAACAGCCTGGTCCTGCACAAAAACAGACACATGGACCAGTGGAATAGAATAGGGAACCCAGAAGTAAACTCATTTCTCTATGGTCAATTAATATTTGACAAAGGAGGCAGTAACATAAAAATGGAGTAAAAGTAGCCTCTTCAACAAGTGGTGTTGGGAGAACTGGACAGCTACATGCAAAAAAAAAAAAAAAAAAAAAAAAAAAAAAAAAAAAAAAAAAAAAAAAAAAAAAAAAAAAAAAAAAGAAACTTGAACACCAACTTACACCATACACAAAAATAAATTCAAGGTGGATAAAAGATTTAAATATAAGTCATGACACCATTAAAGTCCTAGAGGAGAATGTAGGCAGGAAAATCTCAGACATTTCATGCAGCAACATTTTTACTGACATGTCCCCTAAATCAAGGGACATAAAGGAAAGAATAAACAATGGGATCTCAACAAAATAAAAAGCTTCTGCGTGGCTAAAGAAAACAGTATTAAAATAAAAAGAGAACCAACTATATGGGAAAACATATTTGCCAATGATACCACACACAAGTGTTTAATCTCCAAAATATATAAAGAACTTACACGACTCCACTCTAAGAAGACAAGCAACCCAATTAAAAAATGGGCAAAAGACTTGAACAAACAATTCTCCAAGGAGGACATACAGAAGATCCAGAAACACATGAAAAGATGCTCGATATCACTAGCTATCGGGGAGATGCAAATTAAAGCCACAATCAGATACCACCTCACACCAGTCAGAATGGCCATCATAAACAAAGCAACAAACAACAAGTGTTGGAGAGGTTGTGGAGAAAAGGGGACCCTAGTACACTGTTGGTGGGACTGCAGACTGGTAGGTACAACCACTATGGAAAGCAGTATGGAATTTTCTAAGAAAACTAAAAATGGACCTACCTTTTGACCCAGCAATTCCACTGCTAGGATTATATCCTAGAAACCCTGAAACACCAATCCAAAAGAACCTATGCACCCCAATGTTCATAGCAGCACAATTTACAATAGCCAAATGTTGGAAGCAACCTAGGTGCCCATCTGTATGTGAATGGATCAAGAAACTATGGTACATTCACACAATGGAATTCTATGCAGCAGAAAGAAAGAATGAGCTCCTACCCTTCGAGACAGCATGGATGGAACTGGAGAGCATTATGCTAAGCGAAATAAGCCAGGAGGTGAAAGACAAATACCATATGATCTCACTTTTAACAGGAACCTAATTAAAAAAACAAACAAGCATAATAGAACCAAAGACACTGAAATTGAGAACAAGAGAGGAGAGGGATAGGAATATCCAGGGAAAAGGGGAAGGGATTAGAGCAACAAGTATGAAAAACACATGGACAAAAGCTGGGGCAGGGTGGAAATGGGAGGGAGCTGGGGAGGTCTGGGGCGGTGGGATGGGATGGGAGTAGAAGACAGAAAACTGTATAAGAACAACAATTAAAATAAAAATTTTTTAAAAAAGAATGAATTGACAGTAAAAAATTCACATTTTATGCAATGTCAGGAAAATATCACTGAGAAAAGTGAGTTACACTATGGATTGAAATTCCATGATGATAAGGGTTAATTTCACACTGAGGTTAATAACTAACTATTGAATCACAAGTGATAATTACCTATAAAATAAAACATGATGAGAAACTGGGAAATCATCCTTTCTCTGCTTGTTTCTTAATCAGCTCAACATGAAGTAAAATTTTGGGCCTGCCAAGCTAGTCATCACTCTGCTCAAATAAGATTCTTAAAGAGAGATAATTCATTTTATAATAATAAAAAGGTTGATAGTTGCCAATACCTCATCTGATTTATTCACAAAGAAATTGTACCATATTTGTAAGTTTGCAAGGTAAGGACATCCTGTTTTAGATTCCATCTTATTTCTCTAGCACCACTGTCTTTTTTACACACGGTGCAACATGTGCATATGTTCATTTTTTTTATTTTTCCTCTAAGTCTCTTAAAAATATAATTGCATACATGTAACTGAACAGTCTCAAATGAGAGGAGTGCAAACATGAAATGATTTCCATTTTCCCCATTTGCATCTTCAAACATCCTGGGCTGATTGTCATCTCCTACTCATAGTGGCACTGGAAAGATTCTAAAACTCTTGGCCACTGTCTGATTAGTCAGGACAGGCTTGGTTAGGCTAAAGTGATGAACTAACTATAAAATCAAAGGTGTATATTTTACTCATGCATTCTGCTGAGGATGTGGTGACTCTCCAGAACAGCAAATGTTCCAGTGGTGACTTAGGAATCTATCTATGCCCACATTGTGTCTCCATCATCTCAACAGATGGCTTCCAACGGTAAAGAGAGACTTGAGCTTGCACAACTCTGAGAGTGAGTGCCTCGCTTGACTCACTGAATCTTGGTCCATAGATTCTGCCTTTATTAAATTTTTTGATATCTTGCTTATCATGGATTTCTTTGCATTCATTTCAATTTTGTTAAATATTTCATTAAAACAGTCATCCTGATTACTGAGTTTTTTGGCAACTCTATGAATTTGGTGCCTGAAGCAAGTGCCTCACTTACCTCACCCTCATCACAGCCTGGCATTGGGTGAAGAATGTTCCTTGATCAGCAAGCTGTCCGTGGGATCTGTGGCTGTGGATTCTGACCTCTGGAGCTTCTTCCTATTCCATCATCCTTTTCAGCCAGTTTGAGATTGGCATTTGGGAAAAGACTCCTTAGGGGCTCAAAGGTTGCTTTACATCTAAAACAGTGAGATGTGTTCTTGGTGATACATTTCTCTCAGAAATTTACTTGCCGGCAATCAGTTTCATGTGACTGATGACCACAACCAAAGTCTTTCTTGCATATGAGTCCTAAGCCTATTTCACTTAACTAACTCAGTGTCATGCGTCATGCCTCCTTTCCAACTTTATACAGACTATGTTAAAGGCATAGGGCTTCAGTAAGAAGGCAACACACTTTCTTCTATCTTTGCTTTCAGTCATGTTATCCAACTGAAAAGTTTTACTGGGTACCATACCCTTAGTCTTCTCCTTGAGTTGAAGTTGTTTAATCAACTGGAAGTTTATAGCTTATCCCAGGTATTTTGTTGACTAGAGGATTTATTTATTTTATTTATTTTTTTTTTTTTGAGACAGGATACACAGGGCTTTTGCAAACATTCAAGGTTCTGAATTTTGGAATCTCTCTATGTTCTTTCATTTCTACTTGCAAGTTGGCAAATATTCTCTGAGCTCATCTCTTTTTTATAACACCTGTGCCAAATAGCTATCAACAGCCTAAGGTTCTATTTTCCAATCACTACCCCTGGTGCTCAAGTCCATTAAGTTGATAAGTCTCCCATGTTAGGCAGGCTAATGTCTCTGAAATATGTCCACATCCTACTTGGAACCTGTGAATATGTTACTTCACATGGCAAAGGGAAATCAAGGTTGCAGCTGGAATAAGGTTTTTAATACTGGACCTTAAATTAGGAAAATTCTCCCACATTATGTAGGTGCCCCAGTTGAATCATGTGAATCCTCAAAAGTGGAAGAAGGAGGTGGCAGAGTGAATCAGAGAGATTCAAATGAGGACTACAACTGCCCTTGTTGGCTTTGGAGATGGAAGAAGGCGGTCACAAGTCAAGAATATGGGGACCTCTAGGTGCTGGAAACTACTCAGTTTACAGCCAGCAAGAAAGTCTAAATCTCGATCCTATAATTGCAAGCAACTGGATTCTCTTCTGGAGCTTCCAGAAGGAAATGCCTCCTGCTGTTATCTTAATTATAGGCTGATGATATTTGTTTGAGTAGGACTTATGACCTACAGAACTTTGATATAATCAATTTGTGTTGTTTTAGCCTACATGGGAAGTAATTCCTTACAGCAGTGATAGAAATCTAATCGAACACCCTGACTGCCATTTTAACAAATATTTTGTTCCTGCTACATGCGTCACTGTCTTTCTAGGCTCGTAGGCATGTTACCTTATTGACCACCACTTGATAAGCCTCTATCAAATATGTTAGGCTTTTGTTATGGTGGCACCCACTCCCAGTAACAATTTCTATATTAGTCAATATAGGCTAAGTTATCCTGTGGTTACAACTTAACTAGGAATCCTGTGATCCCAATAATAGTTTGTTTCTTCTTAATGGAAAATCTGCTGTTGGCCCAGAAGAACTGTAGGGCATCACCTGTCTAAGAGGTGACTTAGAGACCCAGCCTGCTCACACCTTCCAACTGTTTAAAGCAATATGTATTTCTCAGGGGGCCACAGCAGAGGAAAAAAATACTGGGGTCTCCAAGGATTTTTGCTTTCTCAGACCGGAAGTGGCACAGGTCACTTTTGCTCATAGCTCATCGGCAAGAATTAAAACAAGACTGTGTAACTCCCAGAGGGGTGAAAAAATGCAAGTTTTG
Source organism: Anoura caudifer (assembly GCA_004027475.1). NCBI lineage: Eukaryota > Metazoa > Chordata > Mammalia > Chiroptera > Phyllostomidae > Anoura > Anoura caudifer. The sequence goes on along the minus strand of PVKU01011057.1, from coordinate 6,256 downwards.
TGTGTTTGTGTGTGTGCTCAGGCAAGAACTAGATATTAGTCCTCAGTAGTGATATATGTCAGCATTTAAAAAGAATTCACACTGGTGCCAGTTAAAGATCCATTTTTTAATTGGATTTAATTTAAACCTAATTTAAAGAGAATCTTCGTGGTTCCTTTCTGGGAGACTAGAAGGGAGAAAGCATGGGCAGTTCTTTTGTTTCTCTTCTCATATGAGTAGCCTAAGGTGGAGTAAAGGAAATAAGTAGTTCTGGGGAGAGAATGTTTTCTCCCCTCCTTCTAGGATTCAAATCTTTCAGCTTAGAAAGATGAGGAAACAGGAGAAATGGAGTACCTGTTGGTGGGATGTGCCCAGGCAGGGCCCACAGAGCTAATCTTCACTGAGACAGTGTTGGGTTGCTTCTTGGGGTGATGTTTAGCATCTTCCTGCCTCTGCTCCCCTGAGGACTCCTTGGAAAACAGAAGCTCCTAGACATTTCACTCAGTTGGCATTGCAATGCATTGCAGGACCATTTGGTTTGCTTCTTTTTCTATCCTTCATGCTTCTTCTTGCAGAGTCCTGGGTATGGCTGAGGCCCTGCTGTGTGGATTCTGAAAGTCTCAGAGAACTGGGATATGGTGAAAATTGCCTCTATCTTCTTGCCAGTGTGTTCCATCAAGGTCCCTCCTTACCTGGCTCCTCCCACCCCATCATCGCTTTTATTGATGTCTATCTCCCTGGAAGAAGCAGGCACTACACTTAATGCTCTTTCAGTCTCCCAAACTCTAGGGCTACACCTTAAGCTCTCCCAAGATCTTCCTCCCAAACCCTACTGAGCTGTAATAGCACAAAATGAGACGGCAGGTTTGTGGCCTAGCTGTGGCCCAATAGGATGCCAATCTTCCCTTCCAGTGGTACATGCAAATCTTTAGAAATGGTTTTCCCAGAGCATCTTCCTTTCCTTGGCTGGATTCAGGACAAGAGCTCCTCTCCTTTCACAAGTAGGAAGAGAAAAAGCAAAGTTCTTACTAATTCAGCAACTGAAAATGCCAATGATTTCTTTTATTTATTTTTTTCTCCTCAATCTGTTGAGGTGCCAGGTATTGGACTAAGCACTAGTGATGGGCCATGTGGTGCTTAGACACTATCCTGGGTGTGTATGTGAGGGTATTTCTGGATGAAATTAACATTTGAATCAGTAGACTAAAGCAGACTACCCACTCTAATACAGGTGGGCCACATCCAGTTGAAAATCTAAATAGAACAAAAAGGTTGAGGCATCGAGAACTCCCGCCTGATTCCCTGGATTAAGGCACTGGTCTTTTCTGGCTTTCAGGCTCATACTAAAGCATCATCTTGGATTTCGGGGCTGCTACCTTTTAGACTGGAACTTACACAATTAGCTCTGCTGGTTCTTAGGCTTTTGGACCCAGACAGGAACTACACATTAACTCTTCTGGGTCTCCAGCTTGCTGACTGCAGATCTTGGGATATTTCAGTCTCTAGAATTATATGAATCAATTCCTTATAATATTTGTTCTGTTTCTCTGATGAACCTTGACTTGATTAATATAATACCTTTTTAATTGTTATTTTATTACAATTGTCCCATTTTTCCCCCTTTGCCCTCCTCCGCCAGCCCACACTGTTGTCCATGTCCATGGGCCATTTATATATGTTCTTTGACTAGTCCCTTCCCTCTTTTCCACCATTATCACCTTCACTCTCCCTCCTCCCCTCTGGTTGCTATCAGTGTGTTCTGTGTTTCCACGCCTCTGGTTCTATTTTGCTCTTTAGTTTCTTTTTGTTCATTAGGATCCTCTTATAGGTGAGATCATATGGTATTTGTCTTAGCATAATATTCTCCAGTTCTATCCATGTTGTCATGAAAGGTAGGAGCACCTCCTCTCTTTCCAATGCATAGAATTCCATTGTGTAAATGTGGCACAGTTTTTTGTTCCACTCATTTACTGATGGGCACTTATGCTCTTTCCAGCATTTGGCTATTGTGAATAGCACTACTCTGAACACAGGAGCACATAAGTTATTTTAAATTGGTGTTTTGAGATTCTTAGGGTACATTCTCAGCAGTGGAATTTCTGGGTCAAAAGGCAGTTCCATTTTTAGTTTTTTGAGAAAATAACATACTGTTTTCCACGGAGGCTGCACCAGTCTGCACTCCCACCAACAGTGCACTTGGATTCTCTTTTCTCTAAATCCTCCAGGGCACTTTTTTGTTGATTTGTTAATAATAGCCATTCTGACAGGTGTGAGGTGGTATCTTGTTGTGATTTTAATTTACATCTCTGATGGCTAGTGATGATGAGTATCCTTTCATATGCCTATGGGCCCTATGTATGTCCTCCTTGGAGAAGTGTCTTCTCAGGCCCTTTGCCCATTTTTAATTGGATTGTTTGTCTTTCTGGTGTTGAGTCATGTAAGTTCTTTATACATTTTGGAGTTCAAACCCTTATCAAGGTATCATTGGCAAATATGTTTCCCAGTGCAGTTTGTTCCCTTTTCATTTGCTGATGTTTTCTTTAGCTGTGCAGAAGCTTTTTAATTCGATGCAGTCCCATTTGTTTAGTCACTCCTTTATTTCTCTTGCTGTAGGAGATATACTGGCAAAATATTGCTGTGTGGGATATCTGAAATTTTACCACCTATATTTGCCTCTAGGGCTTTTATGGTGTCACAACTTCTATTTAAATCTTTTATCAATTTGAGTTTTAATATAATACTTTATCTCATTTAATTTTTAAACCAACCTGATATGTAAGGTAATTCCATTATCCTCCTTTCAAAGATGAATAAACTGAGTTTCAAGTCACTCAGCTAGAAAGAGATCTGGATGAACCTGTATATAGAACCACCACCCAGCCGCAGCTTCTGGCTACATAAAAGAAGAATGTGACTGGGCAGGTGGGAGATAAGAAGGCCATTCTTTGAGAGACCCTTGACTGAACAGAAGGAGGTGGATGTAAACATCCTTGGAGCCTAGAATCCTATGAGATGGCCTTGCCCGAGGTCCCTATGAAGCATACAGTGAGGAATGCTGGGAGGAAAACTTGTGTAAGTGGAAAAAAGATACTGTGATCTTTTGCAATAGATTACAAGAAGAAAAAACAAGGCAAGCCATGGTATATGTAAATAAAGTTTCTCTTGAGGATAAAATCTTATTGAGGCATACCCTGTAGAGCTCCACAGAGCTCAATATCAGTCTGGGCATTTAATTAAGAATCGCTGTTTTGTTTTGTTTTGTTTGTTTTTTCTTTTTTCCTTTTCTGATATCCACAGAAGTGTGGAGAAACTAGAGTGTGAGAAACCACTTTTATGGTCATTACAAAAATTTACTAAAACTGCACCTGGAAAGCTCCATTGCACTTGTGAGTCCCTCTGCTCTATTTAGCTTTCATTCTAATGCAGGGTGCAGCCAGGAGGGGGGCCCCCAAAATAGGGATTTGGAATGGGCCCAGAACTCAGGGTGTCCAGGGAATATTAGAGGGACATATAAGATGTCCTCATCCCTTCCCCCACAGGTATAGTTGGGGGAAGGGACACATGGAGCAGGAACATGCAGAGCTGCTAATCCATGGCATGGTGATTTAACATATCTATAGCCTTTGGCTGGTAGCTTAGATGTGTTAAATAGCTGTGACCATGCTCTGAGCCAGGGGGATGGAAAGGACTCCCCCCAAGATGTGACTGGGGGAAGAACCCCAAGTCACAGCGCCTGCATAGGAGCTTGGAGAAGATTGGCTCCAGAAAATGGGGACACACCTGCCCAGACTCATGATGGCATCCCCAAAATACTTGGAATATATGGGAATGCTGGCAGGTATAACTGATTATGGGAGGAGTCAGAAATGGGGGTACAGAAGAAATTTGGCGCGGGGATTTAAACGGAGACACGGCAGCCATTAGGGAGAGTCCATGAGCTTTCACGAGAGTTAGGACCCTCACACAGCCCTGTGAGGGAAAATCACTGTGTGGCTTTAGCAGAGAATTGCCACGTGGCTTTGCCAGAGTAGGAACCCCTTCCACAGCTTTGGTAGGAGAAGGACCACACAGCTTTGGGGTGCTCCCTTTGGCTGTGTGGCCTGGGAACAAGAGAGACTTTTCCTAGAAGAAGGGTGAAAGAACTCTTGCCAGTAGGCCATGAGAAGGTGCCACATGGCTTTGGATTAATTAGAGATCCTGCCTGGACGACGACACAGCTGACGGTGTCAAGAGCCTGGATCCCGGACGTGTGCTTCTCTTCCTTGCAAGTATGGTACCCTGACTTAGGGCAGAGGGAGATAGGAAGCACTGTGGGTATCCTAAAGGACTTTGATATTTTAATGAAGATGTTAAGTCACTACTTTAACTCTGTATAGCATTAAATAAACATTTCCTTTCCTTTTCACAAATCTCTGGCTTTGAGAGGCATCTTTCCATAAGGCGTCGGACAATAACGGACCTTCTGTTGCTCCGTAACAATTCTATTTAACTCATTGCTGTTTTTATTTATTCTTATTTTTCTAAATTTAGCCCAAAGCCTGACTCAACCCATCCCTAATGCCCACTGAAAAAATGTCGCTCTGCCCTCATGGAAATGACATTACATTAGGCAAAAGAAAAATGTGTCCATATCTGTTCGGGTGATTAAGCAGATGAAACTAGAGTCAGGCTTCCTTGGAGACACATCACCATGGTTTTAAAAATCATGAGGAGCAGTGGGCAATAGATACCGTCTCTCCCAGGTGCCACTTTGAAACTTCTAGATCTGCATATGGGGCTGGGAACAACAGAGTCACCTTAAAAAGGCAACACAGAGGCTACTGATATTTCAAAAGGTATTTAAACTAAAATAAAACCCTTTCCCACATGATGTAAACAGTTTCAAAGAAATGATTTGCCTTTGGGTTTTCAGTAATCTACATCATTATTCCCAGAACTATTCTTCATTCTCCTTCTAAAAAATAACGCATTTATTTATTTCTTTAAGGTGTCAAAAAGTCAAATTAAGTTGTATTCAGTTGTAAATCTCTTTAATTATATTTTACAACCAGATTCTAGATGTTCCATTTGGATAATTTCTGAATGTCACTTGTGTTAACTTATTATTTTTTGTACAGTTTCTCTTCATAAAGTTTGTTGTTTCATTTCATTTCCTTTAATCAATTCAAATTTCAAAAGACAAGTGTAGAGATACCTCTTTCCATTGCCATCATCAATTTGAAATAATTCTTCATTCATTCTTAAGGTATAGTGTTTCTATCAATCGGTCTTTTTATCTACTATAAAATATATTTAATTTTATATTTTATATTTATGGCTAAACTATGTATGCTGTTTTATTTTTATAGTTAACTTTATATTTATATTCAAGCTCTTACCGTATTTACTACGTTGCAACCAGCACATCTAAGAAATATTTTAAGTTTTCTCAAATAATGTGTCTTAAATAATATATTTTACTCCTCCTAAATATAGGATTAATCAAGATTTCTGTTTATATGATCCAAAATATCATTTTCAACTTCACTCTTTCAGGCACAAGATTTCATTGATCTCAAAGATAGGCCAAGTGCTTGAGCACTGTGAAAATTTAAACCCCTTATTAATATCAAATATGACCTCACTATTGCAGTATAAAATTAAATTTGCATGAACAGGTAACTTACTTCTCCTTTCACTCCTTTTTTCTGTCTGTGGTTGACACAACAATTTCCCTCATCCCACCAAGGCATACCCTTCTCAATCCCCAGAACCTATGAGTATATTTCCTTACATGGCAAAGGGGACTTTGCAGATGTGGTTGGATTAAGGATTTTGAGATAGAAGAGGTTACAGTAGATTATCTAAAAGGGTCAATGTAATCATAAATTTTCTTAAAAGTTGGTAGGGGAGGGAGAAAAGGAAGTCAGAGTGATGCCATGTGAAAATGACTGACCCTCTATTGCTGGCTTTGAAGATGGCAAAAGGGGAGCATGAGCCAAGGAATTTGATGTCCTTTAGAAGATGGACTAGGTGAGGGAATGGATTCTCCCTGAGCACCTCCAGAGGGGAACACAACCCTGCAACTTCCTTGATTTCACCCTAGTGAGACTCATTTTGAACTCCTACCTACAGAACTATGAGATAATAAATTTACTTTGTTTTAAGCCACTGCATTTATAAGTAAATTGTTACAGTAGCAATGGAAAACTAATAATCTTCCCTTCCTTTTATTTTAGCAAATATTTATTAAGTCCATTACTGTCTTTTTCCTATTTTAAATTTCCTAGTAAAGAAA